>JAZKJV010005261.1:0-60810 GCA_037367405.1 Ottelia alismoides | reverse complement strand
TGCATCGACTAGAGCGGAGGAGAGTGCGGTAGTGAAAGTTGACGGAAGGAGGACGAAGATGGAGACCTTGGATGCGAGTCTAGAGTCTAGGGCGACGTGGCTGGGAGTCGATGAAGTTCAATGCTGGAGATTCGATGGTGTATGAGTTCGACAACGAACCAGGAGCGAAGGAGCATCGAGTGTCTTGGAATCTGAGGCTGCATGGTCGAAGACGACCAGACTCGTGCAGTGACCGAAGGTGGTGGGTGGACATTGTCACTGTCATACAACCTAGGATCATTTGTGAACCGAGTGAATCGGCAGATGAAATCGAACGAAGGGGTGGCAGTGCTTTTTATAGGGCGAGGGTGTTCGATCAAAATCCAGAGGTAGTCGGTGAGATTTGCAGGTGGTGATCGAGGATGGGATTTGATTGGGTCCTAGATCATGGATGAATTTATGGGGAAGTGATCTGATCGACGAAGATGGAGGAGGGAATCGGAAGGTCGTGCAATTTGGGAATGGGGCTATCAACTGATAGAAGAGGGAGATCGATTGAGAATCGTCCCAGACTAGGGAAGGCGGCGAGATCTGATGGGGGATTTCCGGTATGGTTAGTCGTAGATGGAAAGATGGTGGAGATTAAAAAGGGAGATCGGAGATGGTCAGAGAAGAACGAAGGAAGAAGAGGGAGCAGCGGTCGTACCGATCGGTCGAGATCGGACGACAGATAGGGCACCACATGAAAAAAATATATTTTATTATTATTTTTTAAAAAAAAAATAAAAACCGATATTATAAAAGCCAAAATTGAGTGACAAGTAGCTACTCCATAAGTGGCCTCGTGTCAGTTTCAGAAAATTTGAAAAATAAAAGAAAAGAAAAATAGGAATGAAAATAACAAACCACTCAGATAGAAAAATTTTCTACATGAAAGTTGCTCTGTTCAGTGAGATCTACAACTTTAACGAAGAGACCAAAATAAGAATAGGTCATTTTCACAAAGTGTTATTTTTGGGGTACTCTTTGTATATAAAATACCTTGATTTTTGAATTATTCTAATTTTAAATCATTCCTAAATAAAAGAAAAATCAGAAAAAATATAATAAAATTAAAGACATATATTTACATATTATTCTTTTTTATTTGTAACAATTAGGAAAATGAAGAATGAAAATAAAGTACAAAAAAAGGCACTTTTGTACAAACTATTAGTGACACTCAGACTTTGTCAATTTCTTTAATTTCGGTTTTATTTTAGGTTTGGAATTTTGTGCATTTTAGGAAAACTTTTGTTAAAAGAAAATAAATGAAAAATAAATAAAAAAAGTAAAATATGTTCACAAAATAATATGTCAAAAACGAGTAAAATACATAATGTACAAAAAAAGGCCCAAAACCCAACTTTCACAAATGATCTTTGATTCACTTGAACTTGGTCTTATTTTGAAGGTAATTAAATGTATATTAGTTCAAAAGTAACTAGGATAAATTAAATACTTGATGGGAAAGATAACAATGTTTTAGTTTCGATTATCCCGAAATTAGGGTTGGGTTCATGGTCCAGTTATTATGATAGTTGTTTTTTATTTTTCATTTTATTCTTGTTAGTAATATGTACACAATGGAATGGGTTTAGGTGATTTAATGTTAGCATGATTAATTAAAAATCAGGGAAGTTCCCTTAATTTGCAGGTCAATTAGGCTGGGATTTTTGGCTTCTTTTTTTATGCAATTATGAATGATAAAGGGATATTTACACCCATAACCCTGAGAAATTACCGTATTTACCCCAGAACACCCTACGTGACAACGAATTACACCCAGAACCCCGAATAATGTTTAACCCTTACATTACATAACCCTGTGTCAACTGCCATCCATTTATGCCGTTAACTTTGACGGATTCAATCTATTTAGACAACTTTACCCCTCAAACAAAATCACATTCTCGAAAAATGCCCCCATCTTCCTCCTCCAACCAGCTAACTTCTGCCAACCTCCTCTTCCTTCTCCTCCCGTCCAGAAACCCCACCCCACCCCAAAACTTATCCCCTCATCGGCTTCCTCTGTTGACCTCCTCTCCTCCCCTCACCGACATCTCTTCCGCCTCAATCCCCCGACGAATGGCTGGCCACTTGGCCAGCTCATGTCTTTCTCCGATTGCGTCAAGAACACGACCAATCATCTCAACGTCGGCAAGATCACGATCAATCGTCCCAACGTCGACCAGCCCCGCGACCTGGTAGCTCCGCCCACCGCCCGGCCTTGAGGGCCCCCCTCCCTGCTCGACCTGCAGGAGTCTCCCGCGAGCATCCTCTCGCAACATGGCCAGCAGGAGCTCTCACCCTTCGAGCGCCCTCCCGACCTCCTGCGTGCCCTCTTACAGACACTCCGCACTCCTCCAGCAACACGAAGCTCTCACCTCCATGCGCCCCCGACGCTCGACCTGCAAGAGAACTGCGAGGCGACCTTCCTTCACCCCCTCCCCCCACCCCCCTACCTGCGTCCCCCTTCCTCTCGGTCGCCGTCCCCGGACTACCCCCTCGTCGCGACGGCACTCCAGCAACCCTCCCCCCGCCCCTGCGCGCTCCCCGACCCCAGTCGCCCACCGCGCTCCCCCCCCCCCCCCCCCCCCCCCGTCCGCGCCGCCCTCCCCCTGCGTCCCCCCGTCGCGCCTCCCTCCAGTAAGGCCCCCGACCCCGTCGCTCTCCAGTATCTCCCTCGCCGCGCCGCCCTCCAGCGCGCCCCCCTGTCGCCACTGCGTCCACCCCGTCGCACGCCCTCTAGTAAGGCCCCCGACCCCGTCGCTCTCCCGTATCCCCCTCGCCGCGCCGCCCTCTAGCACCCCCCTCTCATGACCGCAAGCATCCAAGGAAACCCTCCATTGCAGGCATCCGTCCTCCAGCATCTGTCGTCTTTGGCTTTTTTTTATTTAATATTAGTCATTTCATGGATGTTGGGTTACGTTAACTCGATGATAGTGGCTGAGTTAATGGTTGAAAGTAACGGAAGGTTTTGAGTGGAGACGGAGTAAGTATTCGAGGTTTCTCATGTAATTCGTTGTTACGCAGGGTTTCTGGGTAATTACGGAATTACTCAGGGTTATGGGTGTAAATATTCCCAATGATAAAATGCAATATATTATTTACATATGCATGAATACAAAATATGCAATATAAGTGATGAAATGCCAATGAATTTTGGGGAACTGGGCTGAATTAATTACTTTTAGCATGATGAATCACAGATTCGTCAGTTATTTGTTGTTTATTTATACATTGTGGGTACTTGTTGATCGAGTTTTGGTTATCTTTGTAGGTCGCCTCAGTGACACTTTATCTTCACACTCAAATGAGGATACATTTTTAAACCCTGCAAAGTAGAATAAACATGCTCATAAGTCAACATCATATGTAATGCCAAAGACTTCAACTTTTTTATTGACTTAATAAAACCTAGTTAGTATTATACTCAAAAGGACTAACTTGTTTAGAAATTTCTACATGAGCTCAGGAACATGCAGATCAAATTTATGTGTTAAAGGTTATGCTAGTTTGGATAAATTACAATTTTGGTAAATTTATAAAGCATGTTACAAAAGTAGGAATCAATCCATATGAGATAGGAAATATTTCATGAGTTAGTTACCTTGTAAAATTACTTGATCTTTTTATGAAACCCCAGGAACCACTTTAATCCACATTAACTCACCCCTCCCAAAGACTCAATATTCTTCCTTAGAACCACAACCTTCATCATCTTTGTCTGACGGAGGTGCCATCGTCACCATTGATGATATACAAAACTCGAAGGGCTTTGTAAAAGGAGTGAAATGGATTTAGAAGGAAGAGCAACACTGCCATCTATATTCTTGATTAAGTGATATTCCTATTATCTCCTATTGATGATATACAATTGTTATTTAATCGAAATATCATCTTCAATCTTATCCACTTAAAGTATCACATATCAAAACAGCTGGGCTGCACTACTTCATCCTGCATCAAAGATGATTCAACGTGATGCTTATTTTATCTTCAAACCCTGGACTTCCACCAATTATGAAGACACCCCTTGCTTGGGTATTATTGTTTAGTCATCCCCTCCAAGTTCGTAAATCACAGGTAGCATCCCCTGCTTTTGTTGGATCTTTAAAGTGAATTGGCATTATTGCAGTTACTATACATGGAACTAGTTATTTATTTTTAAAGTGAATTAGAGTTTAAAGCCTACTTTGAGCACTGCATTCTCTTCAAATTTCTAGATTTTTTACTATACATGGAACTAGTTATTTATTTTTGAACACAAATACTTGTTTTGACTTCTAAATATCACTAGAAAATCAAGGGTTTCATATTTGGAAGATTGGACAATTTGATTTTTATTAAATGCATCTTGGGTCAATTTTAGAAATCAAAAATATCTTAATGTCTTCCCTTATTATACTTTATCTCTATAATTTTGTTGGATTCTTAATTTGTTTTATTTAGACTAAAAAAAGATAGAAATTAGGTTGTCTTTTTTGTAATTTTCATTTATTTCCTATTACCTGTAAATAATGAAAAAATTATAGAAGTTTACCTTCATATAGTAAAATATCATATCCAAATATTTTTTGAAAATTATTGTGTATAGTTCGAATATCACAAAAAAACAAAAAAATATTAAAAAACCACTAATAATCATAGAAAACCATTTTAAAAAGTTAAAAAGTGGTTATGGATTCATGTTTGGAACTAAATTCAATAAAAACATATTCATTAATCTTTATTCAACATTTTAGACCCAAAATCTATTTTAAGATGAATATATTTCCATGTATTTCTCTTTCATATTTTTCTTTTTCATTTCATTTTAATTTATGTTTTTGATTGCTTGAAAAATACCCATAAATAATTGTAAAATATAAAAATCATAAAAAAATTATATAAATATATTTTTATTCAGTTTTTTTCTCTTTTATTTTATTTAGTCCTTCTTTTCACCCTCTCTTGTTTATATAGTAGTACATATTAAATAATTTTATTTTTATTTTATTTATTTTCTTAAAATAAAAAATTCAAATTTAAAAATATAAAAAGAATTTAAAATATATAGAAGTATTAATATATTTATTATCCCAAAGCTATTGAAACCTAAAGCAAATTAAAACAAATATATAATGAAAAATGAGGAGTTGATTTTCTTTTATATGGAGTAAGTATGTAAGAATGAAAAATGGGGAAAGTTAGTAAATATACATGTGATTATATGCGTACAATTTCCTGTCTTCTAATTAATAGAAAATATAAATGATAATATATGGATATTATTTACACACACATGAATGATAATATTGTAATGTTAATTCATAAATGCAATAATTACTTGGGAACATAGCTCTATTTTTATCTTTTAAATTGATGAATCATAGTCATTAGATAGTCGGCTCATCATAATGAAAGCCAACCTCTTGTCTCACGAAGCTTCTCCAGCTCATCGAATGTTGCTTCACTTAACCAAGTACTTACTCAATGCAACAAAGATTCATCAGTACTATCATCCAAATAAGTAGAAAATATGTAAATTAAAAATAAGGAAAAAAACAAACAAACAGACAAAAGTAGAACAAACACAAGTCCTAAAAATAGATTAAAAAGTTGTACTTCTCATACAATGGCGCCATTTTGTTAATCGTTTTGAGCTCTATGATAAGAATGTTAAATTGTAGTAATATTTCAAAACGATAAGCAAGCAGTTTTTGAACACTTAAGATTTTACCAGGTAAGTGTACATGTTTTGAACTAAAGGAACACTCATTAAGAAGTGTTCTTTAAATTCAATTTTCAGTTCAAGCATTAATTTAACTCGACACATAATACATATAAACAACGAATAATAAACACACACACACATTGGTAGAGAATAATACAAGAGAGAGAAACAGAATAGTGGAGAGAGAAATAATAAGACAATCAAAGATAACAAGTAAATAACCCTAAAAATAAATAAACTAAATAAAAATAGAGAAAAACTATTTTTTATGATTTTTTAATATATCCAAGAGGTTTTGGTATTTCTGGGATAAATGCAAGCATTAAATTAAAGAAGGTAGTTTCTAGACTATGGATAATAATGCAAAACGAGTTCTTAGAAAAATGTGATTTTATCTCCAAATATGTCAAAAAATGGGCAAATATTTTTCCTATTTAGAGAAAAATAAAAGGAATAAAATGACTTTTTATTTTTGAGATCGTATAAATTTTTAGGGATTTTTTTTTAAAATTTTGCAATGTTTTTTGTGTTTTAATTTAAAATAAATAAAATTCTTAGTGATTTTTAGATGTGTTCTAAAATGTGATAAAAGACAACTAGCCATTTTTTTTAGGTGTTTTGATTCTTATCTATTTTTTCATGAAAATTGATTGAAAATAGGAATTGAATTTTAAAATAGCACCTAATGTCAAAAAAGTCCTAAATAAATAATAGATGGACCCTAAATTGTATCTTAATCCACAGTATTTTTTCCTTTTTAAAAATATGTAGTTGTACCTAGATAAAACAATAGTTATAGAACTTGTAAATTTCACAAATGGCACAATATTCTATATCTTTCAAAATCTTTTGAACATGAATTACTACATGATTTAAGCTTAAAATGGGCCAAGATTCATGCACAAACTCAATAACCACAGTTCTATATTTTTAAATAAAAAGGTAAAATTCACAGAATAATTATTCTCAATTCATTCAACTTCAAAAATTATCAAACTCAACATCATTGTATAGAGCACGAGGTAAGAAATAATATGGCATATAAAGCATGCAAAATTACCAAGGGGTTCATAAGATACAAGCATATAAATTCTGGGCATAATTGTAAATTATAACATTTAACTTGTGAAATAGCCTAAAAGGGTCGAAATGTATTCCTAACAACTGGAAGGGTTTTGATGCAAATTATCCCTCGATGATAAACAACCATTCATCTACCTTTATTCTCCTATGTTGGCTTTGAAACTTAGTGAAATACATATAGATGTCAGTAATTTGCACAAATTAACAACTAACATAGACATGTGTCTAACACATAAATACATGTATTTAAATCCAAAATTAAATAATAAAGAAAAGAAATAAAAAACAAATGATGTTTCAAAGATATTAAATGACACTGAATCAAGAGTGCAAGTTAATGTTGAATAGGTCTACCAGGAATAAAGTAGGAGTGATAAAGGCCAATTAATGTATAAAATATTCAAGAAACCCTAATTCTTTATAATTGTATATATTCAATATTACATTATTTTATTCTTTATTATGAACACCTCAAATAATAAAGTTTACATCACGAAACTTGTACACAATATTGTATAGAAAGTTAGTAAAATAATAGCCAATAAAAGTCATGCATAGAGCAATTGATTTTCTCTATCTACCCTTAAATCCAAAGAATGACATATGGAGTGAGCACTTGGTGAAAGGAAGGTGCCCCTGGGTTCTCTTGGTTAGGAGAAGGGCGAACTAAGCTGATTCCACTTTGTCAAGCTTCATCTTCGATGATGTCTGCTTTTCCTTGGTTCTAGCCAAGTTTGAGCTACTAAGTTAGTTTTACTAGGTTGCGTTTTCATTCCTTAGCTCAGATCTAGATATAGCTTAGCTTGATTTTTTCTTATTTAGCGTTAAAGATTAAATTCGTAGTTTGCTAGAGCGTAGAGATCCGACTATCCATCCACAATGAATCGCACTAATCTTACACACCTGAGCACCTAATCACTTCCCCCTTCACTTCTACATTCACTTCTATTCCCAAATCAACCTGATCTCGCACAGATCAGTGAATTGAGTCCAACTCCACCACATCATCGGAGACTCGTCGCCCGTCCCATTCCTTATGTTGGTTAGCTTTATTTTTGGTCAAGGTGATTTCCCCTCGAGCTTCCAAGCAATTTATGTAGGATGAGGCCCCTGAGAAGGCATCTAAGACTGAAATTGATCGAAGAACTAAAGTGCTAGGTGTCAAAGAAGAAGAGGCCTTACAAGCGGACGAGTTATAGACACCATTAAGGCCCCCTGCAGGCATGGAACTCTCCCAGAAAGGAGTAGGGTTGGTCAGAAGCAAAGGAGGATGTCATAACACGAAGAAATCAAGGATCAAGGGAAGAACAAGGAAGCGTTCTTCCCTTTTCTTGCTGAGGCCTCCATCATTGTTTGATGAGAGGTGTGGCACATATCTAATCAGGGTCGTTAATATCAATCAAAGTGATGCCTCCTCATAGCCATTGGATATTAAGTGGAATACGTGGAGCATCTATAGTCGTTTATCTGCGCCCCAAGCATAAGGATGCGACCGCCCCAGGGTAATTGCACATACATCCTTCGTTTTTTTGTTTTTATTAATTAGTCTTGTAATTATTGAGTGTAGTTTACTAATTTTAGCATAAATTGAAAATTCGACCTTGGACTTTGGTGTTATTGAAAATAGGTCCTACCACCTCATGTGCAGCGCCACGTGAGGCGTTGTATATTTTGCATTTATTCCCTAAACTCTCTGGGTTTATTCTGAAATATATTATTAGTTTTTATAATTGCAAATAGGTATATGCAAACTATATAATTTTATTTTGTGTATATTTTCATATTAAATATTTTCTTTTATGCAAAACTTAGGAAAATTATATTAGATGCATGCAACCTCGCTTGATCATTTATACTTTTATATGGTATTTAAATTCATTTTCTTATTTTGTAATAATACAAAAACACGAATTTATTCCCAGTTTAGCAATTAAAAATTCATAAAAATTACAAAACCTTTTCCAAAATTACAATAAAATATTAGCTATATTAGATTATATTCTACCACATATCCAAAAATCACTAAAAATATAAAAGATAAAACAAAAATATCACAAAACCCTAAAAATGTATAAAGATTAGTAAAAAAATAAAAATTCAAAAAAATTCTTTTTGTTTTTTGAAATGTCTTATTATATTTATTATAATTAAAAATAGTTTTGTGTTATCTATGGACTTATTTATATTTATTAAATCCTAAAAAATCTCGATTACTTATTATATTCACTATTTTATACAATTAATCACTTAAAATCCCTAAAAAATAGAAAAATTATACAAAAATTATCAAAATAGAGCAAAATATAAAAGATAAAAACTTTTATATTCTTCATTTTTAGCTTAGTTTAACTTCAATAAAAATATAAATAACTATATTATCTATATAAACTATATTACTTATATCAGATATACTATCTATTATTATATATAATTTTATATTATATTTTGTAAAATTAGAATTTTGTAAATTTAAAAACAATATATAAAATTAAAAAAATAAATATAAAATATAAAATAATGAGAAAACCATAAAAAATAATGATAAATTAAAAATCCACATAAAAATATGTAAAACTAAATATTTAAAAGGATTATTTATTATTAACTAGACATGCTTAACAATAACTTCCTACCCTTCATTTTGCCTCCTAGTGTTCAACACTCACCTACTTATGCCTATACACATATTTTGTAGAGTTATAATAAATTTTGACTTACACATATTTATCTCTTAATATAATTGTGGGTTAATTGTTGATTTAATTAGGATTGGTCATTGCAGCGTTTAGCATCCATCCTTGTTTGGCACACTAGACCAACTCCTAAATAATCAGACGGGGTTGTTTCCGAGAAGCATACCATTTTTTGGATAGTTTATATATACTTATATATCTTGTTTATTTTATATCATCATTTCTCTTTATTTCTTCTTGTATGTATATTATGTTTAACTGTTCTAATCACTCTTTGTTTGACTTTGTTGCGAGTACCCGTGGAGCTAGGGCTAAATTCTTATGGGACCCGACACACCAGAAATGAGGAGGGTTGAGCGTTAGGTAGCCGACAGCCAGCGGAGGAGAGATAAATTTGTAAATAGTGTTCTTAAAGTTCTTCTAAGAACACTATTTATGAATTTATCTCGAAACCGTTCGGATCTTTTAAACATGGATTTAAGTAAACATACAGATTTCGTTGGGGCGTTCCCTACTTGCGACGTCGTTGCATCGCCCGAATGCAATGAAAATTGGCAAGGGCTGCTACATCGCAACCTGGATGTAGTTCAAAATTTGCAAGGGTTCTCGCATGAGGAACGCATGCGGGTAAATAAGATAGTTCCGTTGCATCACCGCCCGGATGCAGTCCAAAATTTTCAAGGGTTCTCGCATAATGGACGCATGCGAGTAAAGAAGTTAGTCCAAAAGAGATTGCAAAGGAAGTTACGGATTGGTAGTTGGAATATCAGTACTTTACTGGAAAATTGTTGGAAATAGTGGATACAATGGAAAGAAGGAAGATTCATATATTATGTCTTCGAGAGACTAAATGGTTTGGAGAGAAAGCAAGGAGATCGAGAAGACAGGCTTTAAACTTTGGTATTCAGGTAAAGATAAGGGCAGAAACGGTGTTGGAGTGGTTGTTCTTAAAGATTTGAAGGATTGTGTGGTTGAGGTGCAAAGATTTGGGGATCGGATTATTTTGCTAAAGTTGGTGTTTGAAGAAGAAATTCTGAATATCATCTCAGTTTATACACCAAAAATTGGTTTAGATGAAAGGACTAAACAAGCTTTTTGGGAGGATCTGGATAAGATTTTACAAGGAATCCCACAAAGAGAGATGGTTTGCATTGGTGGAGATCTTAATGGACATGTGGGAAAAGATGTTTCAGTGTATGCAAGTGTGCATGGAGGACATGGTTTTGGGGATAGAAACGAAGAGGGAAAAGTCATTCTGGATTTTGTAACTACATATGATCTTTTCATAGCAAACACTCTTTTCAAGAAGAGGGAGGAGCACTTAATAACTTATAAGAGTGGCTCAACTAAAACAAAGATAGATTACTTCGCATTGAGGAGAAGAGATCGGTTGTGTTGCAAAGATTGCAAAGTAATCCCTGGAGAGAGTTTGACAACCCAACATCACTTTTTAGTCTTGGATTTACAAATAAAAGGGCTGGTAAAGAAAAGGAAGGTTCCTAAGATCACTAGAACTAGGTGGTGGAATCTTCTGCTCAAGCAATCAAGCTTCAGGGAGAATGTTTTAGAAGACTTATCTTGGGATTGTAGCGTAGTGCAAACGAGATGTGGGTGGCAGTAGCATCTTGTATCTGAAAGGTAGACAAAGAGATGCTAGGCGAGTCAAAAGGAGGAGCTCCGGGTCAAAAGGAGGCTTGGTGGTGGAGTGAAGGGGTGCAAGAGAAGCTAAAAATTAAAAGAGCTTGCTTTAAAGCTATGTCTAAGGATAGAACAGATGAAACTGTCACAGACTATAAAATAGCAAAGAAGTAAGCAAAGAAGGCTGTAAACGAAGTTAAGTCAAAGGCTTATGAGGTTTTGTATAAAAATCTCAACTCTAAGGAGGGTAAGAAGGATATATTCAGGTTGTCAAAGCAAGAGAAAGAAAGACGAAAGACCTTTCTCAAGTGAGATGCATTAAGGACGAGGATGGTCACGTGCTTGTTACTCAGAAGGATATAGACACTAGATGGGAGTAGTACTTCCATAAACTTTTCATTGGAGAAGGAAATAGAGAGATCACTTTGGGTGATCTAGCTAGTAGTGAAAGTTACTTGAATCGTGCATGCTATAGACGAATACAAAGAAAAGAAGTAGAGGAAGCTTTGAAGGTTATGAGACCTGGGAAAGGTGTTGGACCGGATGACATCCCTATAGATGTATGGAAAGTTTTAGGTGAGCGTGGTTTGACTTGGCTTACGAATCTATTCAATGTTATTTGGAGAAGCAAGAAAATGCCTGAAGATTGGAGGAGGAGTATCGTGGTGCCTCTTTATAAGAACAAAGGAGACATTCAAAATTGTTCAAATTACAGAGGTATCAAGCTGATGAGTCACACTATGAAAATTTGGGAACGTGTGATCGAAAGAAGGTTGAGGCAAGTTTCCCAAGTAAAAGAAAACCAATTTGGATTCATTCCAGGTCGCTCAACTATTGAAGCCATCCATTTGCTGAGGAGAACAATGGAGATATATAGAGCTAAAAGGAAGAATCTGCATATGATCTTTATTGATTTCGAAAAGGCTTATGATTCCGTCCCACGAGAGATACTGTGGAGAGTTTTGGAGAAGAGATAAGTACCTGTCCTATACATTAATCTCATAAAGGATATGTATGATAGAGCTTTATCTTGTGTAAGGACCCCGACGGGGAAGACTGACTATTTTGATGTCAACATTGGTTTACATCAAGGTTCAGCTTTGAGTCCATTTCTTTTCACTTTGATTATGGACGAGTTGACAAGTCACATTCAGGATGAGTTACCTTGGTGTATGTTATTTGCTGATGATATTGTGTTGATTGACGAGACTAGAGATGGAGTAAATGAGAAGCTTGAGGTTTGGAGACATGCATTGGAGCTAAAGGTTTTCGTATAAGTAGGGCTAAGACGGAATATATGGAATGCACCTTTGATGGAATCAATGGTGAAGGAATCGAGGTGAAGATTGGTGACGATAACATTCAGAAGAGAGATTCTTTTAGATATCTTGTATCTATTTGCAACATGATGGGGAAATTGATGGAGATGTTACTAATAGAATAAATGCAGGCTGGTTAAAGTGGAGAGGAGCCTCCGATGTTCTCTGTCATAAGAAAATTCCTTTTAAAAATTAAAGGAAAGTTTTACAAAGCAGCCGTGAGACCTGCTATGCTTTATGGTTCTGAATGTTGGCATGTGAACCACAGACATGTGCAGAGAATGGCTGTAGCAGAAATGAAAATGCTGAGATGGATGTGTGGACATACACGTAAAGATCGGATTCGGAATGATGCAATCAGAAAGAAAGTTGGTGTAGCTCCGATCGAGGATAAAATGCGAGAAAACCGCTTAAGATGGTTTGGTCATTTGCAAAGAAGGTCAACTGATGCACCGCTAGGAGATGCAAGTGTTGGGATGTTGAGCCGGCTAAGAGAGGGCGAGGACGACCTAAGAAGTGTTGGAAAGAGACTATACGAAGGGATCTTAGTTTTTTGGTTATAAGTCCCGAGATTGACCCAACATAGATATGAATGGAGGCGAAGAATCCATGTAGCCGACCCTACTTAATTGTGGGAAAAGGCTTTGTTGTTGTTGTTGTTGTACCCGACACACCAGAGAGAGGCGGAGGTTGGTTCATTCTGATCGAGCTTCAAAGCCTATTGAGACACCAAGAAGAGCAATAGTTGTTGTTTAGCTTAGTTTTATTTTTGTGATAGAGTGACTCGTTTATAAATTGTAATAATACATGACACTTTGGACACTTAGACATACACGAATCCATTTCATCATGTGTTTTGTTCACATGGGGGACCTGACAGGATTTTATCACAATTTTCATTGCTTCTACTTTTATTCTCCCTATTTTTCTCCATATTTTATTTTGTTTCTCGTGTTTTGTGTTTTCTAACTTTTTTTCCTTTATTTTGTATGCTTGCAACCTCCTAGTTGTAGGTTTTTATTTGGTTGAGCCTCGTAACACTAGGTTCAAACCCTAACTCAAGAATTTTGTACCTATAGTTCGCTTGGACATAGTCAAATTAATTAATCTGTGCTTCCCAGGTTAGAAGTTCTGCTAGGTTGGTTCTCCCTTGCACACATATAGGATTATATTTGTTTTATGTGTGGATCATATTGCATGTAGACTGCTGGAGTTAGATTCCCATTTCTTACTCTAGAATTTGCATTCATAGATTGTTGCATGTCGAATTTTCCGATTTCCTTATCCATGTTTTCTTGGACTTAGGAAATAAAAAGGAATTGGAAATTTTTTTAATCATTTTCCTTATTCAAAAATACAAAAAAGTGATAACTACTAAACAAACTCGACATAAAAAGAAACAAAGGGACAAAATTTCATTATTTGGGGAAAGTAACCCCCTCATTGTCGCAGGTATCCTTTAGACCGAGCGAGGCACATAAACATAAGGAATATAGCCCAAAGCCCCGGACTTGTGCCTTAAGCACTTGGACAGACTTTCAGGTCTTGTATTGCTGCAAGCACATGCCTCATATCTTAATTGAAGTTGTCTAGTGTGTAATTAGGTGTGCTTCACCGACTTAGACACAAACTTTTCTAGGAGACTTCAACTGTGAGTTGTAAATAACTGCTTTGAAACCTTACTGTAAAACAAACAAGATAAAAGATGGAACCTTCACGGTCTTTATAGTGTTGAGTTTGTGAATTAAGAGATTTGATTTATGTTTGTTTTGTGTGTGTTTTATCCTTATGCGCATTTGTGATTTTTCTGATCATATTTTGACTTTAACATCATGATCCCCCTGATTCCCATCTCTTGTAGCAGAGATGATATATTGGAGAAATTTTTATCTGGACTTCGCAGATCTCTATTGCACTCTAGTTGGTGCATCTCCATTTTGTCAGGATGACTATATTCTTGATTTTTCTTCTTTTACATATCCTCCAAAAAAGTCATCTATCGAGATGGACCCTCCTTTCGAATGGTCGCATTGGAAGCCTATATACATTGACCTTACATACCAATTAGGGCAGCCAACACACGCACAGTTTTTGCAACTAGATTTTGAGTACTTCCCTCTACCATCCCCACTACCACAACGAACACTACCCACCCTCATATGTATTCATTACCGAGCAGTTGGATTTCCCTTCCATGGACCACACTCTTGACTACATGATCCGATTAATGAAGCAAATGCAGAAGAGGCTAGATGACCTCACATAACAGAACAAAATTGACATTAGAGATTCACATTTTGGAGAGTTTATGTTGCGAGAGGCTAGCCATAAGAAAACCCCTTCACCAAAAAATACAAAAATGGACAAAATATAAAATTTCAAAAATTAATAATGGGAGACACCAGTACAAGGCAGACCATAAGGAGGGTACCTATGGCAAACCAATGCCCACACGAGCACACATCACAGTTCCCGTCATCCTACCTATAATGGATGTCAATGTACATCCTTCTTCTAGTCAACCTTATGTATACGTAGATTCCAATTTCTTCCCTGATAGGAATGAAATAAAAAATTTAATAAAATGTTATCAGATCCTGAAGTGGTGGCTACAATTCAGGCTATCATTGCAGCACCACTTCGTAAAGCCAGGGAATTTTTACCCATTCCCAAGAGGAAGCGACATCACAGGACTGAGCATCACATTCTTACCACGCCACTGCCCATGCTATCACTCATCATCTAACTTGTACAGAAAGGACACTTCTACACCCTTTATTAGATGTGATTCCGACCACCTTTTTTATTATACTATCCTTGACAGTGGTGAATAAATTAATATATTACCCTCCTTACTTGTCGAGACACTCATCTCATGCCTCTTTAAGAAAATCAGGATGATTTGTCAACTTGTTCATCGATCAATAAAGAGGCCAAAGAGTATTCTTGAAAATGTTATCATTTAGATCCATTGCACGGGATATCCTAAAGACTTTGTTGTATTGCCCATGAAGACCTCCAACCCCATGGAGCATACTCCAATCATCATGGGTCGGCCATTCCTCGCTACCATGAAGGCCATTATTGAATAGGGACCTGAAGAGATATGCCTTCTGTTCCATAATGAGAGCGTTGTTGTTGAGATGATCATTGCACTAATTTCCACTCAGAGACCAACCACTTATGAGAATGTTTCTATGTCAGTGACAAACCCTAAAATTAGAGTGTCTAACATCTGGTCTTGACGGGAATGCAATGTCTGACAAGTCGGATCTTACAATCGATGTGTCAGCTACTCTCACAACAATCAACACCCACAATAAAAGTGTATCCGTCAACAATAACCCCACAATGCTCAAGTAATGAATAAAAATGAGCTAAAATTTATTATACCCTACAATATCATATGTATAATATGCACATGTAGAGATCGACCACTAACGAGCAATGGGAATAGACCACAAAATTGGATGAAAAAGACAATAAATGTTTTTGTGTTTTTTATAAGTATTTATAAATTTTTTATGGGTTTCTAGCATTTCTTTTTTTTATTTTTTTGTTTTTAATTTTTACTTGGGGCCTTATAATGCATACAACTTTAGCAGCTGGTTGGGCCGACTCAATGGCTCGATAGGAATTAGCAGTTTTTGACCCTCTAAACTTGTAGTAACATTGATGTGAGGGTATGTTCCTTATACCATTCTCATATGGGAAGAAACTCAATAAAGGGGCGGTTGAAGGGGGGACTATAACAAGGGTATTTATACTGATGAAGGTGTGTCTGCAAATTTTCTCTCTCCCTATCTCACTTCGAACTTTGATATTCTTAAACAGGCCCTCTGGATCCTTTATGCGTCTGAGGGGTTGGTGAATGGAGGTTATTCCTTCAGGTCACTTGGATCCCGTTTTGCATCTGTCTTCTCCATTTTTCTTGCTACTATTATGGACTCTTGAAAGTCCGATCAGACCTTCATGTATCTGTCGATTGGATTTGGGTGGTGGAAAGTCACCCGATGGAAGTTCACACTCACAAGCAAATCGCAATTTTCATCATGACAATCTAATGCTTCTTGTTAGTGGCCAAATGACGATAATGAAGAGCCATAGAGGGTAAAATGACATTTTTTCAGAATATCTAAATACTCGTATTCGTCCGAAACCCCATGCTTTTGTAGTGGGGCGAATTGAAGGAGACCCTTATCCATATCGTCTTTCTCGAAGTTGAAAAGACCTACTCAACGTATTTTCCGCTTTCATCCATATACACTGGAAAATTGAAGATGTGGTCTTTTTAAGTATCAAAAAGACATTTTTCATAGTGTGCCCTTCCGATTCGCTTTTTTAGTTTTTGTAGAAGAGCATCAAATGAAAGGGATTTCATTTTTTTCTAATTCAAATTGTAGTTTCTTACGGAGAATAGAAGGATTGATTTCAGCTAAGAAACAAGGCAACATGAGACCCCTAGAAGTGAATTACTCTTGCATTGTCTATAGAAGAAATAACATTTGCCTATTTATTCGAAAGGCCTGATTTTGTGTCCTCGTGAGGGTTTGGGATATCTCTACACATTTGGTAGGTGACCTAAATTGAGAGTCGATGTGGCCACTAGAAATGAGAGAATCTCACATGATTATAAAGAATCCGCCATTGATTTCATTCAAATGAAGGGGGTTTGACTTCCGGATATATTTTCAGATTTTTAGGTTTGTTAAAAAAACTTTTTTTAATATATGTCAAATGTGTATATGTATAATATGTTTTATAAGAAAGATATATAGGATATTAAATATACATAATATAGAAAAATTATAAAAATACCCTAAGTGCAAACCTTATTTAAGGGTTTTTAAATTATAGGGTATATGTAATAATAATACTAATAAAAGTAAATATAAACATATTTATAATATAGACTAGTATATATTATACTCAAAAGTCCACAATAATACATTTTTTATCTTTTTTATAATTTTTGTCTTTTTTTCGTATTTTTCTTTGAATTTTTACTTATTTTTTTATATTTTTAGTTAAATCGGAATTTAAAAATAAATAAAATTCTCAAAATTTTTTCAAAACTATTTTTAATATAAGATATAGAATGTAACTAAGATACAAAAATAAAAAATAATATTTTTGTATTTTTCAATATTTTTTATAAATTTTATGAGTTTTTTAGGTTATGTAATTTTAGTGTTTTCTATTGAGATTTTTAATGATTTTTGGTTTATAGTTGTAAAATAGAATAACAAAGACATTGTAATTTTTTTAGAATTTTTCAAAGCATTTTTCAAAGTATTTTTCTATTTTTTATTTTTAATGCAAATAGGGATTAAATATAATATTTTTGAATTTTTAAATATAGGAAAATATTTTAGATTGCCGTACGAAAAATATATGTGATTTAATATAATGCTAGGCTCTTAAAATAACTTTCCTACTAATTTTTATGCAAAATGTTATTTTTTATGCATGAATTACAAGAAATAAAAATACATATATTGGCAGGGACATAAACATATTAAAATAAAGATAAAATACATTCTAGAACAAAAATACAAACTCTAGAGGACTCGCATAAAAGTCCTCAAATTTTTATCTCGTACAATGTTGTAGGGGTATAAATGTAATTTTCAAAAAGAAATAGGGCATACATGAAATTTATCTAAAAAGTTTTAACACATAAATAGAAAAATTATGGACTAAATAATATCAAATTCCTCAAGGGATCCCTGCAAAAATCCTGCTCTCTCATGCATGTAAGCACGTGAGGTGACGTAACGACGGACCTTTCTACAAATAATAAAAACATAGAGGTTTTACCACAAATTTTACAAAACTTTATAACTGCAAATGAAAGATTTTTGGACTAAAAATAAAATACAAAAATTTATGGGGGTATATGGCTAAATTACCCCTACTAAGGTGCGAGCAGACTACTGGATGGTCTTCACTTAAACTTGTGTTGACCCACGGATGGTGGATGATAGTTCGTAGGTGGAGGGATTATACTAGAGTTGGGCGATGGATCGAACGTCAGAGGGTGCTCTGATCCTATGGTTGGGTTTCAATGTGGAGCTTCTCCTCATTCGGATGGCCCATGCTCTTCAACGAAGAACATGTAACAACTTGACGCTCGAGCTCCTTCGATTGGTTGATGCTCCCTCCTTCGAGGGTCTCTGGCGATGCTCTTAGAATTAAAATGCTCCTGAAATTGCTCTGCAGATGTTGATGTCTCCAGAAGGAACTAAGAACCTCAGATGAGATCCCAAGAATTCGAGGAAACTATGGGGATGCTAGAACCTGCTCTTGAATAAATAATTACCTCCAAAGAGGCTGTCAACCATTGGCTCCTGCTTGGTTAGCTTCAACATACAAAAAGCAAGGTCCAGGGGTTGTTTCTGGTGAAATGGATGGGGATGGAGGTGAGGCAATGTGTGTTCGACTAACGGTTGTGGAGGAGACCCTGATCTCTCGATTCAAAAGTAAATCTAGGGGAGTGAGATTCTTGGGGATGAAGCAGATGAAGGGGAAGAAGATGAGGCAATAGGTGTGTTAGAACACGAGTGGAAACAATGAAAATGATTGCCAGCGCTGAACTCTGACAAACTTTGAATTTGTGATTTAATGGAAATAAATGTAAAAATAAATGAAAGGAAAAGCTAAACTACATCGACCTAAGTCCTAGGAATAAAAAGAAAGGAAAAACTAGGGCTCTACCTCAGGGAAGAGGGAGTCGATCAGAGCTCAGCCTGATGGTTGCCGGTGATGCTCGGATAACCTCCTCGATGCCTCTTACTCTATGCCAACAAGTATGATGAGCTTCCTGCTGTCACCGAAAGCTAGGGAAAGAGAGAAATCGGGAATTTCGATGGTGAATAGGGATCAAGTTTAGATAGAAGGTAGAGTAGTGTATATGTACAAGGTCAACTTAGCTCAAGAAGAACGCTTGATTCAATGAACCTTTGATTGATATGAGATGTGCGCATGATAGAGAGAGGATCGAGGCACAAAAATCGTCAAGGAATTGAATCAAAAGGGTGAAAGAATCGACGGGGATAAATTGGGGAGCAAGGGCAGTCAACGAGGTCTGACAACCCTTGGTTGCAATTGGGTAGACCGACCTTAATTGTCTTCGTCACCTACTACAGGATGAACTAGAAACAAATTCCTTTTATTAATTCGAATTAAAATAGTAAATGATTTTATTATATTTTAGTCAAAACATGAGAATATTTATAATTTTATGCAGTATTTTACGGTGATTTTTTTCAAGGTAATTTATTTTATGTTTACTTTTTATGTGTATAGATCTTTGTATATCTACTTACATAATAAGTATTTTAATTTTATTTTCTATTTTAGATTTTATTATTTTATAATCGTATTTTATATATTTATATTTTATTTAAATATATAAAAATATATTTTAATTGTATTTCCTAAAGTTATTTGTAAACTTAAATAAATATGTATATACAATATATATGTATATTATAAGTATATTCATCTATGCATTTTAGGATACTTATTTATTTTATTGCATTTTACTAATTTTATTTTATTTTGATTATGTATATGTACTGTGAATAATATTTACAAAAGTAGAAAAGTAAAAATAATGAAAATATAAAGATAAAATAAATAAATTGTTTATTTTATATAGGTAAATATGCATAATTGGGACCTAAAATCCAACTTTTTACATCTTAAGATTGAATTGAATGAAACTACCTTCATTAAACAGATAATTCAATTTTAGGAATAATAAAAGTGAGTTTGGTGAATTTTGAGTTCATACAGTGAAGATACCAGTCTGGGAAATTTTTATTTTAACTTTTTATTTTGATGTGCCTAAGGCATACTGTGCATATATTTTGATGTAAAATAAATTTTGTATTTTTCTTCGTATTTTTTATTTACATGTTTCATGTATAAAAATTATTGATTTGAGGTATAAATAATAAAGAATAAAATGGGTCTGAAACTCATTTATTCTGAAATTATAAATTAGGATTTTAAGCATTTATTGGCCCTTATCTCTTCCTAATTTCTTCCTTCTTGACCCAGTCATCATGATGCCTAGGTCGTGGGGTTTAGGTCCACTCAATACCTATTTTATTTCATTTTTTATTCCATTTTTTTGTTCTTTGCGTTAAATATAATATTTTATGCAATATTTACAGTGTAAATAAGAAGTGTTATCCAATGCAAAATAATGCTATATACATGCACATAGCTAGGATTAAAGGCCAAAATGAAAGAATAAAGGTGATGAAATGGAGATTCATCATTTCCTTACTTGCCTTTGTTAGTCCATGGCAAACACTTATGCATATAAGTGCAGAAAATAAATAAAGAAAAGGAAAGGAAGGAATTTGGAATGATTTTTGACTTTTAAACATGTCTTATCAAAATCAATGTTTGGAGCTCAGTTAAGACCTTTGGATTATTGGTTTGTTCGGAACTACACTAAGGTTAGGAAATGTGACACAACTAGGTTCCATAATCCTATCATGCAATTCTTTTTACAGTCAAGTCAAAGCCATCCTCTCAGTCACATATTCATGCTATTTTGAAATGACAGATCCATGTGTGTGAATTTTTCAGCTCTTCCCCGACAAACCGTTTAACTGTAAAAGAGTTTGCCCTCTTGGTACCTCATCCTCATGGATACAGATATTTCCTTCTAAGTTTAGATACCACTGTCTTTTTAACAAAGTAAAGGGAAGAAGTAAGGAGAATGAGAAAAGAACTGGGAATGGACCTGTTCAGTCTTCATTCCCTTATGAAGCATAGTCGGTGTAACTGAGTATTCACCAAGAAGCAGGCTTTTTCTGAAGCTGATATTTTTTGTGGAGTTTTTGTTTTAGGCTTCTTCTTTATACTTTTCTGTGACTTTGCATTGCTCTGCATATTGTTTATGCCCTGACGAATATAACATCTTTAGGTCTGCCCATTTTTGGGGGTCTTGGAAAGGTTGCGCCTGTAGACTATTCCTCATCCAAACCATTGTCTCAATCCAATATCCAGTCTTTCGATATCATGGGTACAAGAAGAAGTGGGTTAGAGTATTGGTTTCGACAATACCAAAGAATGGTTCCTAGATACCCTTGATGAAGCGACCTAGCATCAATCCTAACATAGACTCCAAGATCATTCAATCAATCCATCTGAATTGAGCTAAGTGTTAAGGGCAACGTGTCTAGTCAAGCCACTATCTCAAGAGTCTTACGGATTATGAGAAGGGTTTTAGTTAGACAGAATGAATTGACTCATGAACATAGTCTCATGGACTTAAAGAATTAAGTCAAGGCTACCTGAAGTATCCAATTCCAGTTCTTAATGGGTTCCTTTGAAAGTAAGTCTATTAAGGTCTTTATCGAGCCTCCAATCATGAGATTTTAATTTAAACTTATTCAATTGTCTTGGTCATTTCGAAAAATACAAATACTATGTACAAATGCAAGATAAATTTTTTTGTGAAGTTAATTTTCTATTTTGAATTTTGATGGGTTTTTTTCAAAAAGTTTTATAGATTTTTATGAAGGTTTTTAAAAGGATTTTGCAAAAGTTTTTGGATTTTGGATTTTGCAAATTATAGGGAATTTTTTTGAATAAGGGTTAATGATAAAAATATGTACAACTATTTACATGGGAGTGAAACTATATTATCGAGGTTGAGCCTATATTTTTACAAAAAAGGAATTTATAAGTTCAAGGTTTCTAATTATTTACGAGATTTATATAGTTTTTATACACTTTTTGTAAGGGTTTTTATTAGAGTTATTATTTACACAAGGCTTTCAAAACATTTTAAGATATTTTTTGCAAAAATTTTGAAATTTTTTTTTTGCAAATAATTTTACAAACATTTACAAAAGGTGAAAATCATTTTGCAAATATTTTCCAAATAGTATATATGGATTTTTCAAAGCATTTTTGCAATCATTTTCAAATCAGTTGCAAGTAGATTTTCAAAAATTTATTTACATAAATAAAAGGAATTTTTACAAACAAAAGATTTTTAAAGAATTGAAAAAATTTTACAAAAGTTCCAAACAGTTTTCAAAGTTTTTTTCAAGAATATTTTCAACCATTTTTTAACCAATTTGAAATTTTTTAACCCGATTTATTACAATTTTTTACAACGATGCTTGCGTGTTTTACTAATTAGCCTTATTTATTGAAAATATGAAAGTATGAATTATGGCTATAGTATATATAATGTATATATGACCCCTTTTACTTAGCTTTGTGCTATGTCCTCATAAATTATAGAGAAAAAAAGAAGACACAACTCGTACTAAGTATAGAAAAGTCTATACTATAATGGCTAAATAATGAATGAATGAATGAGAAGTTGACTGTCCCCCTAACTTAGGATGAAATAATCCTAAGTATAGAAGACTTTACACAATGCAAGGAGGGTCAAGTACGGGAATGTAAAAAATCATCGGCTGAACCTGTCTCCTCCTATACTTAGGATAAAACATCTCTAAGTATAGATATAATATGAAGAGTTTAGGAGACAGGTGAGAGATCACAAAATGAACAACCCAAGGTGCTAACCCCCTATACATAGGACAAAGTACGTCCTAAGTATAACAGTGATGAAAGGGGTAACAACCTTTTCAGAAGAATTTGAAGATAGAAAAGGAAAAGAAGAAAAGAAGAAAAGAAAAGAAGAAAAGAAGAAAAAGAAATTATTTTTGTGATTTTCTTGCTCAAATGTCTGGTCCTTCAATTTTTATGAGCTCATCTTGAAATACAATTTGAATTGAATCGACAACAGATAGGAATGTATTGTGCTCTAAACAAGGCTTCGACAACTGTCCATTGACTACGAATGGTTGTGTGTCAGGTGATAATTCAAATATTAAGAGGATTTCATTATCACGTATGTTTTTCCCAATAAATGGCCTAGCCCATTTGCTCTTCAATTTTCCTGGAAAATAATTTAACTTCATAATGAAAAATCGCACCTTTTGTCGAGGTTCGAAAGTCTTCCTTCGGATATGTTTATCACTCCATTTCTTAACTAACTCTTTGTACATTAGGTTGTTGTCATATGCGTAGTCTCTGAATTCCATTAAACGATTCAAATCAACTTTTCTATTATTGCTTGCTTTCTCGGAATTCAAGTTGCACATATTTAATGCCCATAATGATTTATGAATTAACTCCATGGGTAGTTGGCATGGCTTTCCATAAACAAGGCGATAGGGAGACATGCTAAGAGGAGACTTGTACTCTATTCTTTAGGCCCAAAGAACTGAATCAAGCAATTGTGACCATTTCTTTATGTCCAATTGTACAAGCTTCTGCAAGATAGACTTGATCTCCTGATTGGAACATTCAACCAAGCCATTGGATTGGGGGTGGAACAATGGTGAAACACGATGTTCAATGTTGTATCATTTTGTCAACTTCTTGACCTATTGTTAAAGAAGTGGCTCCCCCCATCAGATATGAGAATCTTGGGATTCCAGAACTGTGAGATGATATTGTCCTTCAAGAATCGATAGACGATGCGACTCTCTACGGTTTGAGCGAGGATTACCTCCACCCACCTGCTAACATAATCGAAAGATGGAAGGATGTATTTAAAGCCTTGATTGTTGGGAAATGGGTCCATAAAGTCAATGCCCAAGCATCAAAGATATCATAATGTACTTTAGAGGCATTGTATATCTCATACTAATATTTATGGATATTCTCTAACAATCAGTACATTTCTATACATAATCAGCTACATCCTTGAATAGAGTTTGCCACCGAAGGACACATTGAAGTACTTTTGTTGCCATCCTCTTTCCAAAATGGTGTCCAACAGCTTCAAGCTTGTGACAGTGGTCTAGGACACCTTTGAACTCCTCCTAAGATATACATCTCCTCTAGATACAATCCTATCCCTCTCTGAATAGATGTGGATCCTCACATTAGTAGAAATGAATGTCATCCAAGAATTTGTCAACTTTAATCTTCGTTCAGTCTGATGGAATCATCTTAGAGACAAGATAATCCATAATAACTACATACCAGGGAGGGAGGCGACAAACAAGAATGCCTCATCTAGAAAGGTCTCAGTAATAGGAATGGAGTTCTGCTAAGGAGTTTCAACTTTGACTATTCTAGAAAGATGATCTGTCACCACATTTTTGGCAACGAGTTTATCATGAATTTCAAAGTCTAATTCCTGGAGTAAAAGAATTCATCGAAACAGATGAGGCTTGGCATCCTTCTTGCTCTGTAGGTACTTGATGGAAGAATGGTCTGTATATATAATCACCTTGGATCCATGTAAGTGTGATATGATCTTCTCTAGTGAAAACACTACATCTAGCAACTCTTTTTCTGTCATAGCATAATTCTTCTGGGCTTCATATATTGTTCTGATAGCACAATGAAATGTAAATGGCAACCCATCTCATCTTTGTCCAAACACATCATCGACTGTGAAATCTGAGGTGTCCGTCATGACCTCAAAGGGTAGAGACCTATCAGGCAGCTGGAAGACTGGAGCATGTGTGATCAGATCCTTCAATAGATTGAAGGATTGGAGACCCTGATCATTGACCACAAAATCGGTCTTTACTAAAAAGCTTAGTGAATGGTCAGTAATATTACTGAAGTTTTTAATGAATTGGTGATAAAATCCATCATGGCTCAAAAAAGACCGGATATGCTTAAGATTTATTGATGCATCAAGTTTTGAAATAACGTCTACCTTGGCTGGGTCAACCTCCATGACATGCTTAGAGATGATGTGACCTAGTACAATTCCCTCTGTTACAATGAAGTGACTCTTCTCATATGAAAGCACAAGATTCACCTCACAACATCTTTTCAGCACCCGATCTAAATATCCCAGACATTAATCAAAGCTATCACCATAGATCGAGAAGTTGTCCATAAAAACTTTGAGAAAGCTACCGACCATATCATCAAACACGACCAACATGCACTTGTGGAATGTAGCTGGTACGTTACACAATCTAAAAGGCATTCTTCTGAAGGCATATGTCACGAATGAACATGTGAAGGTAGTCTTCTCCTAATCTTCTAGAATGATGGTGGCTTGATTGTACCCGGAGTAGCCATCGAAGTAGCAAAAGTATTCCTTCACGGCTAGTATTTTGACTATCTGATCGATGAAGGGCAATGGAAATGGTCCTTCTCGGTTACAAGATTCAAGCATCTGTAGTCTGCACAGACATGCCATGAGGTCAGCACTCGGGTCAGAATCTCATCTCCTTTATCATTAGTGACAATGGTGATCTCGAACTTCTTGGGCACTACGTGCTAGGGACTCACCCATTTGTTGTTGAAGATGGGATAGATAAATCCTGCACTACATCACTTGATAATTTCTTTCATGACCACCTCCCATGGATTGGGGTTTAATCTACACTGAAATTCCTGGGAGGGTTTGATGTCTTCTTCTAAATAGATGTGATGCGAACAGTGGGAAGGGTTTATCCCATGTAGATCTGAAATATTACAGCTTATATCCTTGTGGTTTCTTTCAAGAACCTCAAGTAGACGAGATTCTTGTTCTTTGGTCAAATGAGAATTGATAATGACCAGATGCATGTATGGTTCTCCCGTAAGGATGACGTATTTCATGTTGGAGGTAAGAGGCTTGAGATCTAGGGGAGAAGGAGTTAGCATGGTATTGACCTCAAATATTGTGACAAGTGTCAGCTCTTTCGACTGTTTGTTGTCCACCACCATGCATTCAGAACCAGAAATCAAAATATCACACATATATGAAATAATTTCATCCTTTTTCAGATGAAGATGGATGTTCAAACACTTCAGAATATCCGTCAGGAAAGATCCCATCATCAAAACATCAGTAAATTCAGCTGCACTCTCCAGGATGTCCTTAGGGGAGAGGAATGCTTGTGTTTCGGTGTCATCCAAGGATAGGTTAGTGTCTCTAATTTTAGCCTGAAATTCAAAGCCCTTTTTTCCATGCAGGTCAAGCACTCTTGATACAGATGCCACTTATGTAGGTTTCAGTTCAGGGACCATTTATCAGAACTTTGTCGATGTTGTAGCATAATGTAATCTCTCAAATGCCATAGTCTACCACTGCCTTGGTTATTTGAAGGAATGGTTGACCGAGGATGATCAGAGTGTGGAGCAGTGGTGCGGAGGTGTCCATATCCAAGATGATGAAGTCACAGGGAATTGCATCCCTTGAATAATGACTATGACATCCTTCAACATGATCCTAGGTCGCTTAACGGGTCTATCTACAAATTGCAGAATCATCTTCGTGGGCTTGAGCAGCCATGCTCCATATTCCTTGAGTAGGGAAGAAGGTAATAAATTGATCGACGATCCACTATCGAGTAGTGTGCGCTCACACTCTTGATTAAAGATATGGTATTTGACGAGTGGTGCTCCCTTGTCTTTCTTTTTATTCGGGAGATTGTTGATGGCGTTGACTGTCACCATGGTTCTAAAATGCATCTCTGGTTCTCTCTGTCTTTTTCTTCTGTTCAGATGCTTTGTAGTATATGCCTTTTTGAGTCCTTTCTTTCATAGATGGCATGTACTCCATGGCATTCAATAAAGGCGTTCAAGAATGATGTTTTGCAATATGCTCACAATTTTAGCATCAGACAAAGCATTTTTCAATTTTTTTACTGTTTTTTCTTTAATTGCTTGAGGAAAAGGATTATTGAATCAAAAGAAATTACATCTGGTAAAATTGTGTCCATATCATGATTTACAGGTATATGTCAAAAATGTGAAAATCATCTACATGTTGTGGACTAGAAAATTATGGAGTCTTGGCTCCTTTGGTTGGTATTGGTTCAACTGCTAAGACTAGCTTCTCCATCACTTGCACACTTTTTCCTTGGTTATTGTTGTCTTTTTGTATTTTTGAATTTTCTTCATTTTTACGTTTTTACTAGCAGTGGTGCTTCATAATCCAAACAATCCATGGCCCTGTCGTCTGGAATAGCTGAAAACTCGTCTTAAAATGCTTTGCATTTTTCCTTCATAGTTGCAGATGGCTTGAGTGTCCTACTACTCCTGAGAGTTACAATATTAGATATAGCAATATCATTTATACTTGAATCAGGTTGAACACTTCAAACTTCTTTCTCCTTGCGATGATAACTATTTGGATTTGCTTCAACCTGGGCTGGAACCATAGTCTTTCTGTCAGCTAATTTTCTTTTGGCTCATCTCAGCCATGTTCTTGATGAATTGGGCCAGACAATCTAAGGCAGGGTTGACTAGTGTAGCCTCGGAGGATTCAGCGTGGTGAGATCGCTCACTCTGGTGGTAAGGGGGATGATGCTGGTAGTAACGTTGTGAGTACTGATGAGGACAAGCAAGGCAAGGGTATTGCTGAAATTGTTGGGAGGAGTACATGTGATATGGAGAAGTTAGCTACTGGCATTGCTACTGACAGTATCCGGACTACTGCTGGTAGTTATGCCAACATGTGTATCCATGTTTCGGAGACAGACAGTAATGGACCGATATGTAATGGTACTTCCATCCTCCTTGATGTAGATAGAATGGTCGGTTGGCATGGTTCTGATCTTGTGGTTGTACCTGAGGACGGGTCAGCTGCTGATCATTTATCCAAACTCCATTCACCTCCTGAATAAGTGGAGGAGGTGAGGAACGTGGCTCGAGATACTATGGCTGGAACTTAGATAGCTGGTAACAACAATATGCATCTACGGTTGTGGTGGCGACTCCTCGGAAGCATGCACATAGTATAAGTGCTAGATCGGAGGTTGGCTGGGACTTGGCTGAGGTGGTTGTGGCACTGTTTGCTCTTTCTTCTCAAATGGAGGCTCAGGTGTGGCTGTCACTGCGTTGTAGGCACTGATGGTATTCACCAGCAGCTCCAGTTGCTTAGTGATCATGTCGAGCTTGTCTAGGCTCTTCATTCTTTGCTCGATGCTGGCAAGATTCTCTAGGTCCTGAGACATCTTCTCAATGATGCCCAATTTGGACAGATGACTTCCGATGATGTAGAGGTCAGAGTTATGACAACTGTCAACATCCTGAGTGTCCATCATGTTAACATTATTGTGGATGATTTGTGGTTGTGGCTGAATCTAGAAGAAATGAGACGAGGAAAGTGCGGACACTCCTTCAGCTATTTCTTCAAACATTTTCCATATTGTGTCCTTGTCCTAGTTGAAGTGAGAGACTCCTCCAGCAGCGTCAATCAAACATTTACTATTTTTTGTAAGGCCCCTGAAGAAATGCTGGACTAAGACGATCTTTTGTATGTCGTAGTGGGGGAACTTGTTAGTCAAATTACTAAATACTCCCATGTCTCGTGAATAGATTCTTGGAGTCCCTAGGAGATGTTGGCTATCATGGACCGCATGAGATTGAGATAGGCGAGAGGATGGCACTTTGTGCAGGAATGATGACTTCAGGTCGTCCAAAGTCTTCACCACCTTCCCCAAGTTGTTGATCTAGTAAAGAGCTTTTGCCCTAAAGGCTGAATGGGAAGGTGGTCATCTTGACTACACCCAACATGAGGTTGGGGTAGTGAGTGGTACTACATAAGCATCCAAACTGCTAGAAATGGATATAGGGTTCCTCATTTGAGTTCTCATGGAAGTTGGGGAGAAGCGAAAGAAGTTGCGGCTTTAATTCGAAATGTCCATGGATCGATAGAATCTGGATCCACACAGTGCTGAGACTGGCCCCAAGGTTGTAGGTCTACTTCAATGTGGGCTTGGGTCATCCTCTTCTTGCTTCTCCCTCACCTCTGTGTGGTCCATCTAAAGAATGGTTATCTTCGTCATCACCATGATGATAATCAAAACCTCCTCATTGGTTGCCTCTTTCTCAACTGACCTTCTTGTCGGGGCATTCAATATTTCTTGGAAAGTGACATGAGCAAGTGCTTGGTCAGTCAACTGTTGTTGAATGACCTGACTGGAGTCCAATAGCAGGTTGTTCACCTCATTCTTATTTGTGCCCTTCTCGATGTTCTGCTCTATGCTTGGGAGTTGCGATCCCTTTCCTCTTCTTGTGGGAGCCATCTCTTATTCGGATTGTGAAGTTTTGGGCTCCAGATTGGGGTCTAGATCAACAATTTGGGAAAATACCCCAATCACTCAACATGTAGTCACCGGATGTAGAGAATAATTCATAACTAGGGCTAACTCTGAATTTTATTAGAGATTGAGAAGTATAAGGAGTGAAATCAATCTACAACCAAAAAGGGCAGAACTCGGGAAGAGAGTTTTTCTAGTTTGTAGGAGGTAGAAGAAGCGGGGAGTCCTAAGGGAGGTTCATGGAGTCCGAACAATGAACCTGGAGATCAACCTGAATTATTGGAAATGTTGAACTCAAGGACTCAATGTGCGTGTCGACAGAGTCCTGAACATACCGTCCTGGAGTTGACAAACAGGTAGATGATGGATGAAGATATAGTTATGAGTAAGATATAAAAGGAGTGTAAGATAATAGAAGGCTCACAATGAGCAAAGGGTCAAAGAGGAGAAAAGTGTGGGACAAAAGTGGGGGACTTTATCTTTAGACCTAATCTAAATCAAAACAAACAACAAACAAAATGGTTTCATCTACTCAGCTCTTGTGAAGCCATGAAGGTTCGATTATTTTTATCTTTTCAGCTTTTGAGTTGTGATTCAGGCAAAAATTATAACGTCCTTAAGCAGCTTCCCCTTGGAGAGAGCGTGTACTGCAAGGAAAGTATCCATGTACTTGTTCCACATCCTTTGTATCATGTGATGTGCACTTTTTAAGGTCCTTAATATCAGTCATGTGAGGATACTCAACCAAAGAAATGGAGAGAGGAAGCTGATGGGGGAAACCACTACTTCCCTCACAAGTGAGGTACTCAGATGCAAGAGATGAGTCAGACACACCCGTGTGGGCGTGACTAATGCTCAATACTTTGGATAAAATCAGACTTTTTCTATGCAAGGAAAGAGCACTATCATCGACAAGACCTACTCGCCTACATACGATAGAAGAAACAATACTTTGCCAGTCCCATGTGATAATTAAGGCAGCCACAGATCGGATTTTTGGCTCTAATCTTAAGGGTCCAGCCTCACTCGGTTTGGAGCGTACCTGAATACAATGAGCATTTTATGAACCCCAAACAATGATGTCCTTTATGATTTTTAATTAGATCAAAGTTTATTTAGCAGTCTCCTTGTTTTAATATTTTATTTTCATTTTTTTTGAGGATTTTTCAATAACAAGTGCCTAATGATTTTTTTGGATTTTCTTTAAACCTATGTAATCATAAACTAAGGGAGAAAGCAACAAAGCGATGCAAGATGACACAAGGATGGAAATTTCACCCTTGTGCCTAAATGATGAATGGTCAGTCAGAAATACTTACAGTGCTTCCTAGCTCTCCCCATGCGAGATGCAAGGCAAAAAATTTTAAACCTAATCTGTATGAAATGCAAGCGATGAAATTGCTCTAAGTAGGAATTGCTATTGTCGTGAAGAACGGATTTAATTTGACTAGATCCAATCGCAAACTATAGGTACATGTAAGATATTGTATGTAGACCTAGGTTACTCGATCAAACAATCCTAAAATGCTAATGGCTCATTCGTAGAAAACAAATGAAAATAAGGTGGAAAGCTCAAATCGTGAAAAACAAAGAAAATAAAGGTGAAGAAAACACAAGAAAACCAGGTGAGCCCTCAAGTGAACAATCCCTTTGTAAAATAGTCCTGAATGTTCAAGGGTCCACCTGTATTATTACAAGTTACTAAATAAAATAAAAACAGCCTATCTCTCACAAAAATAAAACATAAAATGTGCTATGCTATTATTCTCTCTCTCTTGCTCTCTCCAAGTGACCAACAAAAAGAATAGTCACTCTCCTCATGGCTCAGTTGCTCCAACTACTTAGGCAGTCGCCTTCACCTTAAGGTCCCTTGTAAGAAAAATAATAAAGAAATGATTAACATATCTAAACAATTATATCAAATATAAAAAAAAATAAAAGAAAAAAATATTGAAGGAAAAATTGCACACAAAAATCTATCCCAAGCGTTGCTCCCCGACAACGAAGCCATTTAATGCATGCTAAAATTGGAGAGTCTACATCTGGTCATGGAGAGCCTACAGTGTTCGACAAGTTAGATCCAACAATCACTTTGTCGGTTGCTCTCACAACACTCAACACCACAATAAAAGCGTGTCAATCAACAATGAACCCACAATGCTCAAGCAATGAATATCAATGACCTAAAATTTATTATACACTACAATATAATATGTATAGTATGCAAGTATAGCGGTCGAACCACTAAGGAGCAACAGGAATCGACCACAAAAATTGGTTAAAAAAGGCAATAAATGTTTTTGTATTTTTATAAGGACTTTTGAATTTTTGTGGGGTATTAATATTTATTTTTTGTTTTTTAATTTATATTTTTTGTTTCTAATTTAATAATATTTAAATTTCATATTTTCAGATTTTTAGTTTTCTTTTCTTTTTTAATGCATGTAATATGTATATACATGTATATATGTATAATACGTATTATATAATAGATATATTGGATATATATATAATAAAGACAAATTTGAAAAATACCATAAGTACGGTCTTTTTTATTTTTTAAGGTTTTTTAAAATAGAAAACGTATTCTTAATAATAATAATAAAAAAATTAATTATAGATATTTATATAGAATTTAGACTAGTATATATATAAATACTCAAAATTGCAAAAATAAAATATTTTTGTCTTTTTTTTATTCTTTTCTCTTTTTTTATTATTTTTCTCATTTTTTGCAAATTTATATATCTTTAATTGAATACAAATATTAAAATAACAACTTATATTAATAGGTAGGATTGTTTTGGAATTTAAAAATAGATAAAAGTCCCAAAATTTTCCAAACTTTTTTAAATATATAATATATAACATAACTAAGATACAAAAAAAGGAAATAATATTTTGGATTTTTCAATAATTATTTATACTTTTTATGGGATTTTTAGGATTTTGTATATTTTAATGTTTTTCTTTTGAGATTTTGAGTGATTTTTGGTTTATAGTAGTAAAATAGAATAATAAAGATTTTAACTTTTTGAGAATTTTTCAAAGCATTTTTCTAATTTCTATATTTTTAATGCATATAGGGATTAAATGAAATATTTTTGAATTTTTAAATATAGGGAAATAATTTAGATTGACCTACAGAAAATATATGTGATTTTATATGACGCCAAACACTTAAATAATTTTCCTACAATTTTTTGATGAAAAATACTATTATAAAAATCTACCAGGCATACAAGAAATTTATCCAAAAAGATTTACAAGTAATTAAAAAGATTCTATACTAAAGAAGAAAAAACCCCTTAATGGGTCCCTATAAAAAGCTCGCTCCCCACGCACACAAGCACATGAGGTGACGTGATGAAGGACCTTTCTACAAATAATAGAAACCTAGGGGTCTTACCACAAAATTTTAAAAAAGTTTATAACTACATATGAAATATTTTAGACTAAAAATAAAATACAAAAAAGTTGAGGGTATATGGCAAAATTACTCCCACTAAGATGCGAGCATACGACTAGATGATCTTCACATACACACGTGTCGGCCCATAGACGGTGGATGACAATTCACTGGCAGAGGGCTCGGATTAGAGTTGGGAAGTTGATAGGATGTCAGAGGGTGTTCAGATCCAACAGTTGGGGTTCAATTTGAAGCTCCTCCACGATCGTACGACTCCTTCTCTTCACGAAGAACGAGGAAGAGCTCGACCTCGGGCTCCTTCGATGGGTTGCTGCTCCCTCCTCCGGTGGTCTCCGATAATGCTTTGAGGCTCAAAATGCTCTGACATTACTTTGCATCTATAGAAGGATCCAAAAGGATATAGGAACCTTTGAGGTCCCATGAGTTCGAGGAAGCTATGGGGCAGCTGGAACCCATTATTGAACAAAAATTGCCTCAAAAGAGATTATCGACCCTTTGCTCCTACACAGTTAGCTTCAGTATACAAAAATCAAGGTCCAAGGGTCATTTTGGGTGAAATGGATAAGGATGGAGTTGAGGTGGAGGGTCTCCAGTGAACGACGGTGGAGGAGACCCTGATCCCTCGATTTAAAAGCAAAACAAGGGGAGTGAGATGCCTAGAGCATGAAGAAGATGAAGGATAAGAAGATGAGGGCAATAATTGGGTCGGAGCATAAGTGGAAATGGTGAAAATGATGGCCGAAGTATAGGGGGAGTGATGTGTTCATTCTTTCTTTCTTAGTTGCATTTACTTTAGGTTTGTATGTTCTTTCACTTGTCTTCTAACATGTTGTTAATTATTTACTATACTTAGGGATATTTTACCCCTATTATAATCCTCAATCATCCCTGGTTAGTGTACAATATGCTATATTAAGGATCAGTTTATTCTACGTATAGGGGGGGACGATCAACTTCCTATTCTTTATTAAGTCATTGTAGTTATGTCTTCTTTTGTTGCTCCTTGGTCACTATGACGACACTATTTGAGCTAAGTATATGAGGATCATATATATGTTATATATACGTTAGCCATATCTTGCACTTTCTGTACTATCAATAATTTGGTATACTATATTGGGTAATTTTATACAAATAAATCAATTCTAAAACTCTTATCAATAGGTGTAAATTTGATTGAAATTTATTTGTAAAAATTGACCTAAAATTGTTTTGTAAATGATTTTAAAAAATGGTTGTAAAAGGTTTGAAATATATTTTGAAAACCTTTGATAAATCTTTGTAAAATATTTTCAAACCTTTAAAAAATATTCTTTGTAAATGTTTGTAAAAATCCTATAAAAATAGTTTGTAAAAATATTTGAAAAATTCTTTGTAAAATTATTTACAAAATAAGTTTTCAAAATATTTGACAAGTATTTGAAAAAATATTTTCAAATAGTTTTGAAAACCTTGTACATAATTATGTTGCAACATTATCCAAATAAATTCTATAATAAATAAACTCTTGTACAAAGAAACATTGTATGTATCTTGTATAAAAAATCAAAACTACAAAATTTGTTTCACAAAAATATACATGCACTGCATGAACATTTCTCAAAATGATTTTGACAATTGAACTAGTCTAAATAAAATATGAAGAATGGATCTTGGTTTAGATCATAATTCACTTAATTTCACAGGAACCTTATAGGAAATTAAGACTTTTCAAGTCATTGTAACTTAATTCTTTGTGTCCGCAAGACTATGTTCACATGTTATCTTTTCAGCCAGTAGAGTATTTAGAAGTACACGCATGACTCTTATTTATAATGCCCAAATGTGGACAAGCACTCTACACTTAGCTCAAATCAACAAGGGGGTGTGGGCGGAATTCTTTAGCTTGAGAAGCATGGATGTAGAAACATACACTGCCCCAATAGGAGGCCAATGCACCACAACCTGATCAAATGGCATGGACGTCTAAAGACAAGACATTGTGGGTTGCAATAAATCTTAAAAAGTGGGATAGTCACTAGCCCAAGAAGAAAATTTCCGTAAGTAATGCTTCTATATAGTAAAAAATGGGTACGATATAAAGACTCAAAAGAATACATGGAAAAAAAATCAATGAAAAACCAATCCACTCGAAGTTATGTATCAATAAGAAAGGCTTATACTTCAGTGTCAAGTATTTCAAGGTTTCCTATAGCTGGAGACTTGGCTACATTAGTCAAGCTCTATAGGATATGTGACTACACTGATCACAATCCATTATTCTTCTCTATCTCCTCTTCTTTGAGCCGGTTGCATTTGAACTTAGAAGGGAATACCCCAATTCTTGAGGAAAGAGTAACTAGATTGGAAAATTAGCGTTATCTTGCTAAGAGATTTGTTTCTTACCATTTTTGATGAGAAGAGCTACATTTTGCATACTCTGTACAAGTGAGACTCATAGTCATAAGGGTTTGTGTATGGATAGACTTATTCTAACTTGATTATTGACGCAAACTGAATAGAGGATTGTGGAACTTTAGGGCTGTTAATTTTTAGATCATATTTTCAATAAGGTTTCGAACAAACTAGCAATCTAAAGGTCTTACTAAGCTCCAAACTTTGATTTTATGTTGATAAATTAAAAAATCATATTTATTCTAAGTTCTTTTTCTTTATTTTCTCTTTGGCATCACTTTTTCCCTAATAAGTGTGCTAGGGACTAGCATAGGTAAGTATAGGGGTTATGTATAACAATTCATCTACCATTATTCTCCTATGTTGGCTTTAAAATCCTAGAAAAATATATGTAAGCATCACTAATTTGCATTAATTAATAGCTAACATTGACCTATAACTAAAATATAAATACCTATATTTAAATCTAAAATTAAAGAATAAAGAAAAGAAAAGAAAATTAAATGAAATATCAAAGATACTAAATGACCCTAAACCATGAGATCAGATCAATATTGACTTGGTCGACCAGTAATAAAGCATGGGAGATAAGGGCCAAATGTTGTATAAAATATTCAAGAAACCCTAAATTTGTATATTGTATATAACCAATATTACAAAATTTTATTCTTTATTATACACATATAAAAAAATAACGTTTTCAACACAAAACTTGTTCATAATATTGTATAGAAAATTAGAAAAATAATATCCAATAAAGTCATGCATAGTGCAATTGCTACACAAAGATGAAAAAATCACAAACAAAACTTCATTAATCAATATCTACTCCATATGAACTCAAATTGAACCAAAATCACCTCCATTACTTTCCAAATTAAATTCTCTATCTAGTGATAGTGGGTTTCATTGAAAATGAAGCTAAGATACAAAATCCAGCTTTTTGAGGTACTGTTGCAGTGGGGCATCTATACAAATTGTTGATTATTTTATTCTTTATATTTTTACTCTCTTTATATTTCTAATGCATTGCATATACTTTATAAACATATTAAAAATATAGACATAAATGAAAACATTCAAAAAGTCACTAAAATAAATAAGACATTACAATAATAAGTACATTATACCTATAATGTATATATAAATGTATATGTAATTATTTATATAGACAAATAGAATAATAAAAAAATATAAATATGTATTTAATAATGTTATAAGTATATAAAATATGTAAATATAATATTATATATATAATAAAAAAATAAACATATAATATAGAAAATACACGCATATATACCCATATATTTACTTGTAAATATTAATACATAAGAAATAATGTTGTAAAAATAAAAAAAATAATGATAAAATAGTTTATAAAATAATAACCATTTTTTATGTTTAAATTTTATTTAATAAAATCATGTAATATATTTATTGAATTTATATGTATTTTATTTGATGTTTTGCCATATTCGATCCTTCGTGGACCAATGAGGTGTGGAGGAATGTTGACCCCCCTGATAAACACCACCTCCGCACGACCCCCCTAACATGTTCTCTTTCATAACCTTGAACCTCCCATATTCATAAAATTTTCATGCTTCCCCCTTATACCTTTTGCCCTTGAGCCCTTCACCAAACCTGACCACCCCATCTCCCTCTACCTCGCCATGCCCTTAGCCCTCACCAACCACCACCCAATTGCATGCAATCCTCTTCACAAGATTGCATGTCACCATGTCTATAAATAATACCCCATATCTTCCTTCCGCTTTTTGATATTCTCTAGCTACTCATAACCCTAAAGAATGCCATCTGGAGTGAGCCCTTGGTGACAAGAAGGTGCCCCCAGCTTCTGTCAGAGAGGAGAAGGGCAGGTTGAGCTGGTTCCACGCCGCCATGCTTCGTCTCCAGTGAGGTTTGTTTCTCCTTTGTTCTAGCAAAGTTCGAGCTACTAGGTTAGTGATGAATATCCATTTCATCACCTTTATTCTTTCATTTCCGCCTTAAATACGTAGCTAAATTACAAATTTTTTCAAGTTTTAATGAAAATTTAATAAAGTAATTATATTTTTTATCTATTTTTCAAGTAAATTTTCCCTTGAAATTTTCTGGTTGGTCTATGTGGACCAACTAGAACCCAGCGTTCATTGACTCCAGGTCAATTGTATGCCCCCCCTGCCCCCTTCTTGTCAGAGGTCTCGGGACCTCTGACTTCTCTTATTTCTCCATGATTCCTCCATGCGGCTTCTTCCTTGAGCACCTTGCCATTCTGATCTCCCCTCATCCCTAACCCACGTCGGCTAACTAGCCTCCACCAGCTCTTATCCTCCTTCATGCAATCTCCCCATCTTTTTAACTGATCACCATCTGTATAAAATCTGAGCTCTGCCCTCTTTTGCAATTTTAATCCCTCTCACGCTACTGTAACCCCATTAGGACTCCATTGTAGAGCTTTCGCAGTGATAGCACAGTGCTCCAAAATTCTTGGTGTGGATAAAGCAGTGGAGGTGATGATCCATGTGTTGCAGGATCTCCTCCTGCAATGCCTCATCTGCTCCTTGACTCAGGTCAAGTCAAGCTGCTAGGTAAGGATCTCTTCATTATATTTTGTTTCCATAGTTTAATTTAACTTATAAAGATCAAATAGCATTTAGGTTCACCTAATTTTATATTTTAAAATCGTTGGAGCACTTGGCTCCAGCACCAAACACACCGTGTTCATCTATTGTTTGGATATCCATTCACCTCCTTTTCAAACCCCTACACCTTCTCCATCAAATCCCTTCATTTTCATCTTAGATCTTGCAAGGACTCAAGCCACCGAGGTCCATCTCTTTCACCTTCGCTGGACCTCTTCATCCCCTTCATTCACATGCTGCCCAGCTCATCTTTGGAGTCGGGTAAGACCTCTCGACTCTTCTTCATTTTTGTGCAAGTGCCCGATCAAGGAGACCACCTGAAGCAGACATACCAACTCTTAATAGAGCTCTAGGAGGTCCAAACCTCCAGGCCCCCTCTGATGGGGCCCGAACAACTTTAAAGAGTATTGTAGTTGCAGAAAACCATCGGGAAGTGGAGGAGGTATTGAGCTAGGCAATCGAAGGCTAGATGTGCATGGAATCTAGGATCGAAGCTCGTCGGAATTGAGTTCTTGATGTGTTCTTTGTGAACCATCAAGAGTCATCTGATGTAGCCTTTGGCCTAGATCTAATATGGGCCCTTGTTTAAAGACTAAGCAGTACGCACCTTGGGTCATCGATCGTGCCATGTGGACCGTCAGGAGCAATCCGATCTGTGATGTTGAGTGGGTAAATATATGTGCAACCCCTTTCCTTTTTACAATTACAAATCAATCCCATAAATATTTAAGTAATTTTAATATTTTTTGTAAAAATTGCATGGGCCCTCTCGTGCTTAGTGGATATTAATATAGCTCACCTCACATGGCGGCCCACGTGAGGCGGGCAAATTTGTACGAAGCCCCCATCGAGTTTCATTATTTCCACTTAGTATTGTAATTTTGCAAATATGTGTTAACTTTTGGGCATTTTACATGGAACACCCTGTATAATATTTTTATTACATAAATGCCCATACTAGTATTGTATTTATTTTATTGCCTTTTTATTTTTACTTAAATAGCTATTGTGCCTATAAAATCGTTAAAACATATAATAAATGCTTCATATAATGCCTACTCTTGCCATTTTTTAGTATTTTCTTGAAATTTTTCATTTTATGAAAATAAAAAAGAGTTTATCTCTTCTACATATAGCTTTAAAAACACAAAAAATTATAAAATCACTTCTAAAAATTCACAAAAATTTCATATATTGAATATTACTATATATATATATATTTACTCAAGACTAAAAATAAAAAAAATATAAAAGAGAAATCATAAAATTTGAAAAATCCTCCTAATGCTATAAAAATGAGAAAAAATACTATAAAATTAAAAAAAGAGTTTTATGTTGTATATATATAGTATCTGTATATATTAAAAATTGTTTAGAGGAATTTTGAACTTGTGTTCTATTTTTAAAATCCAAAACAACCCAGCCTATTATTATATTCCCAGTTTTGCTATAATTAGTAAATTAGAAATATCTAAAAATAATAAAAAATACATAAATATTCACATAAAAGGAGAAAAAAAGAAAAACCATTTATTTCATAATTATTGTTATATTTAAAAATATAAAATCTTATATAGACTATTTATACTATATATACTTATATGGTTATATATTTACTATTAACATAATTATTTCTAAAGACCTTAAACATATTTTAAGACCTTTAAAAACATAAAAGGGATCATACTTATTTGTATTTCATGAATGTTTGTGTGTATATTATATATATATCATAATATAATATTTATATTATACATAGTATGATATATATACATATATAGTTAATATATCTAAAAAAGAAATTAAAAATTAGAAAAATATAGAAGGAAAATAAAAATATAAAATTTTTTAAAAAATAAAAATATAACAATGCATGAAAACTAAATATAATTAAAAACTCATAAAAATTAAAAAAGTAAAAAAAATACAAAAATAGTTGTTTATTTTTATAGACAAAATTATTACCCTATCCATGTAGCTCTCATTGGTTTGAGCCCTGTAATTACTTGTTATACACATTTACTTGCAAGGTATAATAAATTTAACCCGCACAATTTTCATTGATTATTCATAGATTGTGGTTTGATTGTTGATGATTGATTTATCATGTTTCAAGTATTGTGAGAGTGGCCGCTACAATGAATATTGCATCTGATTTGTCAAACATCGCATGCCCTCCAAGACCGGACGTTAAGAACCTCTATCAAAAACTCTTTATCAATTAGTTTTAACTAGTTTGCATTTTCTTTCCTTAGCTTATATCTTGGTCTAGTTTAGATTGATTTCTTCTTATTTAGTTTTAAATCTTAAATTCATAGTTCATCGAAGCTTAGAGCTCTGATCATCCGTTCATTGTGAATCACATTGTTTTCTGACCAGTCTGAGCACACCATCACATTCCCCTTGACTTCTACTTCTACCTATGCCTAAATCAATCAACTCTTGTATAGGTCAGTGAATCGAGTCTCAACTCTGCTGCATCACCGAAGATTTGTCGCCCACTCCATTCCTTATGGAGGTCAGCCTCATTTCTGGTCGAGGCGAGTTATCCTCGAGCAACCAAGCATTTTGTGTATGATAGGGGCCCTTGATAAGGCACCTGGTAGTGAAATTGATCGAAGAACTAAAGGCCAGAGTGTTTGAAAAGAATAAACGTTCTAGGCCTCCTCCAAAAATGTTTGGACACATTGAGATCCCCTACATGCACTTAAAACTCCTAGGAAGGAGTAGGGTCAGTCAGAATCGAAAGAGGACACTAGAGCATGAATAAATGAAGGATGAAAGGAATAACGTGGAAATGTTCTTCCCTATTCTTAGTAAGGCCTCCATCGTCATCCGATCAGAGCTGCGACCTTGGATCTAATCCCAGTTGTTGATATCATTCGAAGTGACGCCTCCTCGTAGCCGTTGGATATGAAGTGGAACATGTGGAGTGTTCCTAATCGTTCATTAGTGCCCCATGCGCAAGGCACACGATCACCCTTGACTAATTGCACAGATGTTGCGTGCCTTATTATTTTTGTTGATTAGTCATGCAATTATTAAGTGTAGTGCAATGATTTTAGTATAAATTGCAAGTTGTACCTAGGACTTTGGTGTTATTATAAATAGGTCCTTCCACCTCATGTATAATGCCACGTGAGGTGATGTATACTTTGCATTTCAGTACCTCAACTCTCAGGACATGTTTTGAAATAGATTGTTAGTTCATTATAATTGCAAATAGGTCCTTGTAAACTGTATGTTTTTATTTTGTGTATATTATTCGTATTGAATATTGGTTTTATGAAAAAATTATAGAAAAAATACGTTAGACGCGTGTAACCTTGCCTGATCACATGTATTTTTTGTAGGGCATTCGAATTAATTTTCCTATTTTATAAAAATACAAAAACATGACTTTATTTCTTATATAGAATTTAGAAACTCATAAAAATTACAAAACCTTTTAAAAATTAATAGAAAAATTGTATTAGCAATATTATACTATATATACTACATATCCAAAAATCACTAAAATATACAAAAGTTAAAATATAAGAATCACAAATCTTATAAAAATTAGCAAATGTTCTATAAATAAATAATTTTAGTTATTTATTATATACACTATTTTGTACATTTAATCACTTAAAATCCATAAAAATAGAAAATTATATAAACATATCAAAAAAATAGAGAAAAAAATAAAATAGATAAAAACATTTTATTTTCTTTATTTCAAGCTTATTTTGACTTCAATAAAAATATAAAGTCTTTTTTAATCTATATAAACTATATATTATTTATATCAGATATAAGATCTATAATTATTATGTATAATTCTGGATATTTTTTTAACAATTAAAAAGAAATTTAAAATTTGCAAAATTAAAATAAAATTTAAAACAATAAAAATAAAACATTAAAAATCCAAAAATTAAATATATTTAAAAACCCACATAAAATAAAAAAATTTAATCCAAAAAAGAGCACTTATTCTTAATTAGCCATATTTAACAATAATTACCTATCCTCCTTTTTATTTCCTAGTGTTTGACACTCTGCCTAGTTATGCATACACTCAAATTTATGTAAATTTATAATAATTTTTTTTGTGCACACAATTATCGCTTTATATAATTGGGGGTTAATTGTTGATTTATTTAGGGATTGGTCATTACAACGATTAGTATTCTAGCCTTGTTAGGAACACTAGATCGACTTTTGAATACTCACGCGCCCCAACTAACATGTGATGGCGACGTTCAATTGAAGACGGTTGGGTGCCATCTCTATGGAACATGTGAGAAGTAAGGTAGTCTCTTCTACGTTTTTCTAGTAACATTTGCAAAGCACGTGAGTTTCGACTTGATCTGACGGCGACGCTCCCTAGAGATTTTATTATGTGGATCAGATGCCACAACGTGGTGATACCTCGAGTGCATGATGAGGTTGATGTTAGTGATTTATATTTTGATAATTACTCGGTTTCATATTTGTTATGTAGCTTGATTAACTTTTCATGCAGAAGCTCGTAGAAGCTCTTTGATGAAATGTGTAGAAAAGTTAGAAGTTGAGTCCAAACCAAGAAATGATCCAAAAAGACTTATACTTGAAGGTTCATGGATTAGAATCAGAAAGATAAAAGAATCAAAGGAAGACTCAATTCTAAAGCTCAAGTTTTGAAGACTTCTGATGATGATGTGACATATTTTTATAGTTTTTATTTTATGTTGAAAATATTTTTATAGTTTTTGCATATTCTTGATCATCAAGCAAATTAAAGAAAGAATCATAAATATCACAGAGTTGATTTTTTGGAGATATGATCAATCACCTTGATACCCTTGATCAACCATCTTGTTATTCATAATTGATCAGCCTTGATCGACCAACCTTTTGAACATGATCGATAACTTTTGAAATTCCAGACCTACTGTCACATCCGATCGATCACTTTTCTGACATGATTGATCATTTCATAGATTTTGGAAATCAAAACATTGGACTTTCTATTTTGGACACCAGCAACTCTTTTGAGGATAACCCTATATAAAGGACTCCATGGCTCATTATTTGAGACACACAACTAAGAGAAACATCCTCTACTCTTGGAGAAAAGAAAGAGTGATCTTTTATGCGATATTTGAGTTCTTAAAATGTTTATGTGCACTTGAGCTCTCTTGAATCCAGAGCATCTTGCTATTGAAGTTGTTTGTGCTCTCTCTACTCTACTGCATTCATCACCATCATTCTCGAGCATATTATGTAGCGAAAGTCTATAAGGGTGTGAATTCAAGTTTCATTGCTTAAAATGTTTTGTTAGCATTTTGTATAGGTATCAAAGTTGTAGATATTATGTGCACTCTCATCATCATCATTCACACTCAAGTGATTGGGAACATAAGGTAACAGTGAAAGAAGATGCAAATGCTGTGGAAAACATAGAAATGGACGACCTCATAGGAAACCTCATGGCCTATGAAGCCAAGAAGAAAATTAAGAAATCGATCAAGGAGGCAAAGAAGAGGTCTTTAGATTTGAAGGTCATCACAAAAAATTCATCCGATGAAGATATAAATGATAAATATATTTTTCAACTTATTGGAAAGTTCAAGAAGCTTATGGGAAATAAGAACTTCAAGTCAAAGAGAGAAGACAATGAAGATTCGTCCATATGCTATGAGTGCAAGAAGAAGGGTCATTTAAGAAGAGATTGTCCACTACTGAAGCAGAGGAACGAAGTAAGAACGAGCGATCCAACAAGAAGTATAATAAGGTTCACCAGAAGAGAGCATTGTAAGCTATGTAGAGTTACTCGGATTCAAGCGATTCCAACCCAAACTCAGACAATGAGGAATTAAAATACCTTGGATTAATGATTCTAGAATATGAGGTAACTCAAGAAACGTATGTTGAACTTTTAAATGCTTTTCATCAAGTTTTTGCAATAAAATTAATTAAAAAGATAAAAAAGCTTGTTCTTGGAAAAGAAACTTTCAGCAAAGAATTATATTGCTTAAAAGATTGTATTACTTGTCGTGAGAAAGAAATTAGTAGTCATGAGCTAAACTGACATAATCTTGTAAATTATCTTGCTAGGGTCACTAATGGAAAAGATAATTTAGATAAATTACTCGGTTCTAAAAGAAAACCTCATGACAAAAATGGCATAAGATTTGTTGGTTGTTCAACACTTCTTAACAAATTACTTAGTCAAATTGGATAGAGAAAGGATACCCTTTGACCCATAAGATGGGTACCAAAAGATTTTCTTAAAACGTGTTTTGTTGGTGGAGATAATGTAGATCACAAGAAGTTGATGTACACAATATCTCAAACTGGATTAAAAGCCATAAAGTCTATTAAATGAAGAATTACACCAACCTCAATTGCTGAAGAAAAAGATGGAGAAAGCTGATGGATCATGGATTCAAGATGTTTTAAGCATATAACATGAGATAAGAATATTTTTACCATCTGAAACATAAATAAAGAGATTCAATCATACTTGGGAACAACCACAAGAGTTGTATCATAGGTATGGGTCAAGTTGGTAAGGGTAAAGCTACTTTTGATAATGTCTCTTTAGATAATGGTTTAGAGCATAATTTACTTAGTGTAAGTCAAGTTTCTGATAAAGATTTTAATGTTTTGTTTTCATCAAACTGCTTTAAGATTCTTGATGATTCTAGTAATTAATCACCGCTAATTGGAAAAGGTTTGATGATATCTATGTAGTTGAGTTTAACAAATATATTGCTTATGATTGCTTAGTTGGTAGTAATAATGAAGTTAATCTTTGTCACACAAGATTAGTTTATGTACAACCTAAGTACTTAAACAATTTGATTAATAATAACTTTGTAACTGGGCTGCTTATCAATAGGATTAACCCTAAAACACCCTGTAGTGCTTGCTCATGAGGAAAACGCCGTGAAATCTCATTCAAGAGTAAAAAGTTTGTTTCAACATCTAGACCCATATAGTTACCTTACTTAGATCTATTTGTACCAACAACAGTAGAAAGCCAAAGTGCTTATAGATATTGTCTTGTAATAGTAGATTATTACTCTAGATTCATTTGGACCATCTTCTTGAAAACATAAGATCAAACTATAAAATCTTTTATAAAATTTTTTAAAATTATTTGAAAAAGAAAATAATGAAGAATTACTTAAAATTCATATAGATCATTGAGGAGAGTTTTAAAATGAACAATTCACTAAGTTTTGTGAAAAATGGAATGAAACATGAATATTCATTTCCAAGAGCACCTCGACAAAATGAAGTTGTAGAAATAAAGGATAGAACTTTACAAGAATATGCTAGAATGTTATTGATAGAATCTGGACTACCAAAAGACTTATGCATAGAAGTTACTAATATTGCATTCTATGTATTAAAAATAGTAATAATACGACCAATCCTCAAAAAGACAAGTTATGAACTTTACAAAGATAAAATTCTCAAGATAAGCCACGTAACAGTTTTTAGAAGTAAATATTTTATACTAAACCTAAAAGATAACTTAGATAAATATGATGCTAAAAAGCTAGGAATGCATACTCATTGGATACTCAAATCGTAGTAAAGCTTATAGAGTTTTTAATAAGAACACATTAGTTGTGTAATAATCAATGCACATAAGATTTGATGAAATACACATGAATTAAACAATCAAGAAATTGTCATTAAAGAAGAAGATGATGAAGAACAAATACTCATTGATGTAACTAAGATAAAAGATGGTCATGCACATAATCTACCTAAAGAATGGATCATTAACATGGGACACCATAAAACTCAAGTAATTGGAGAAATCTCAGACAATGTAAAACAAGATGTAACCTTAACATTAACTTTGTACTTGATGCTTATGTATCACAAATTAAACCTAATAAGATAGAAGATGCACGGAAAGATGAACTTTGGGTGATGGCAATGCAAGAAGAACTTATTCAATTGACAAAAAATGACGTTTGGAAACTTGTACCTAAACTAGAAAACACCTCAATAAATGGAACTAAATGGGTTTACTGAAACATACCAAATGAGGAAGGTCAAGTGGTTAGGAATAAAGCTAGACCAGTGATAGAAGGTTACAACTAATAGGAAGAAGTTGATATCTCTGACCCCCAATCCTCCCTCCCTGCGGCCCTCGTGACTTCCTCCCACTTGACCAGATGGAGGCCGTGTCCCGACTGCTTTCCGTCCGACCAAAAGAACTGTTTCATCATGGATTCAATTCTCTTCCTAACTCCGGTCGGCATGATTCTAGTTGAGTAGAAGATGACCGGAATAGCAGCGAGCACATGTTTCAGAAGGACCAGTTTTCCTCCTTTCGATAACGTGATAGCTTTTCAACCTGCCACCTATACCCAGACTATAATCAATTAGGATGCTACTTGATTACGTTGTACACTTAGATATAAAAGTTTATCAAATGGATGTAAAAAGTGCTTTTATTAATGCCTATCTAAAATAGGAAGCTTTTGTTAAACAACCACCTGGTTTTATTGATAAAGGTCACACTAAGTTTGTTTATAAATTAAGAAAAGTTTTATATGGACTTAAACAAGCACAAAGATCATGGTTTAATAAATTAAAATATTTTTTGTTATATATTAACTTTTAAATTAGAAAAGTAGACTCAACTTTGTTTACTAAAAATTTAAAAGGTCTTTTGATAGTTGAATATATATTGATGATATTATTTGATCTACTAGTGAAGATTTGTGCAGAGATTTTGCTATGTTAATGCAAGAGGAGCTTGAAATAAGTCTCATGGGAGAAATCAGTTTCTTTCTAGGTTTGCATATTTAACAACTCCCACGGGGGTCCTCATAAGTCCAAAGAAGTACACCCATGATCTACTCAAAAGATTCAGGATGGAGAGTATTAAATGGAAGACAACATCAATAAAAGCTCAAGCTTCGCTTGATAAGGATGAAAATGGTATGTATATTGATGTGATTCAATACAGATGTGTGATTGGTTAATCATCATATATTACTGCTAGTAGACCAGATCTCGAGAATCAAGCTCAGCCCATTATTAGGGATTACTGGTTGTTAACTTACTGAAGACGTTCATTATATCATACTCATTATAGCATGACGCTCAGCGAATAATACTGAACCGAGAGGAGGATCTCCGCGAGGAGTGTCTCAATTTAAATTTATATCCTGAGAAAGTTCAGGGTCGAACATAGAGACACGACAGATTATGTAATATTCATTAAAGTTCAACATGAAGGATATGAGAAGATCCTTAAGCGCATCACAGAAGAGTGAGGATCGCATCATATGCGATCGGGAGCGACTAGTCATACTTAAATCCGTTGAAACCACATTATCCTAGAACACTTCTCGGATCATTTCATCTAAACAACAAACAAGTATTAGATTTACCTCTTAAAGTATGTGGCGATCGAGTCTCTAAGTGAAGAGACCTCCAGTCTCAAGTCCGATCCGACGGAGGAGATGCTTGCGAGCGTATTGATGAAACACGTGCTTCTTGCAATCCATGTTGATTATCCAAGAGACGAATCTCTTGATCTCATCAGACAAGATCTGACGTCTTCTTCTCGAGCGAGGCACACCGAAGGAGAATGAGATTCACGATCAAACAATACGATAGCATAACGACGACGCTGCAACGATGACGACTCTCTCTAGGGCTCCATGGTGGATGACCACAATGAGAGAGAGAGGGCATGTAGAGAATGAGAGAGAGAGCATATGTTATCTCTTGTTGTTGTTATTGTTGATGTAACTTTGAGAGCAAGGTGTGCCTCTTCTTATATTATATTTTGGGAGTCCATGGATCACAATACATAGATTACACAAAATTAATAGATGAGATTGATTGTGCTTCTTTCAACGGCCAAGATTTTGCTGTAAAATACAACAACAATTAATTTAATTTAGATTAAATATATATCAAATAAATAATTCCAAATTACATAAATCTAGCGTGGAGATTATGGAATGGATATTGCCTCCTTCCATTAAAGAGGAGTAGACGACCACCCTTTCCTAATGGGAGTTGGTGGCCATCCAACCTCCCAACTAGGAAGGAGGCAATCTCATGTAATCTCACGAGATTACATTATTCCATGGAAATTTCCAAGATTTACAACAACACTTATTGTAAATTATTCTATAAAAATAATTCATAATTATTTTGTGAATTTGCAGTCTTGCCATTGGAAAATTGTGAATCACATTCACAACCCAAAATAAAATGTGATTACATTTTCAATTAATTATCTAATGTGAATCCAATTCACATAAATAATTAATAAACACATATAAAACATAATACGGAATCTCTAATACATTATAAATCACAATTATAATATATATGAATATTTAGGATATTGTTATCCACATTATTCATGACCATGATAATGAAATCATAATTAATCATTTTTTATCTCTATTCTCATGTGTCCAAATAATATAAATCACATTCATATTATTTACATCTTTGATAACATTTAATTATCTTTTATAACTCTCTTTATAATATGAATCAAATTCATATTTTTATGATAATTAAATCACGTTTAATTATCAATTTTCTTAATGCTCAGATATATATATATATATATATATCAACAATGAAATTATCCATGAACTCTTTCAAGGATAATGCGCTTTCTCTGAGGATACTTGCAGATAAGGACATGGTGATTGTATTGTTCCATGTATTTTGACTTTGATATTGAGATCACGTCTCAAATCCATATCCTACGGACCTCTTATAGATGCTTGATTAAATCAAGACTGCAAATCTAATCTTCTCATTGCATCTGAATCACATTCAGACCAATGTCCAACATGTGGACCAAGATCAGATTACTTCTCTATTGAGAGGAGCCACTAAAATCCAGACCCGTTTCATCAATCCATGGGAATGGAACATCATGGTTATACAATTGTTTATGATCACATCACCCTCAGGTATTCCTAATACATGTAGATCATGCATACTGGAAGACCAAGAATAAAACTGAAGTTTTAGATCTATTTAGATTTTCTCCTTCAAGGTTTTATCATTAAGTTTCTCATTTGACTATTGGGAGTTGGTATCGATCATATACTTTCCTAAAGCATATATCATACCCAGGTGTTGATCATATCCTTTCCAAAAGCATATACCAAATACAAATTCAGTCAAGCTTCCAAAGTGAGACGATCGTGCACAGAATTTGATTCTTCCCAATATCTAATGAGTGTGCTCATGTCTCCGGTTCAGTAAATGAACATGTATGATTCCTTTGAGAGATCGTATTACTCATATGTCCTTGCATGCATACCAGCTCATCTGTATATAGACCTTGGTTAGGTCATCAACGTACTTGTTTGCCAAATGTACATACTCAGACATATAGTAAAACATCTGTCTCCGGTCGGAGGATGTGTGTCCATATCGTGACAGTATATGATATATGTCTTTGGTTATCTCGTTAAGTCAATTATTTGACCTAACTTATCTAACACCTCCAAATCTCTATTCCTATGCATAGGACCTGCATCAAGAAGTCAGTTAGATATCGTCCTTTAGAGAAAGGATTGCCATCTCCTTCTCAGGTTGGAGATCCTCTCTTAATAATCATTTGACGATGCTTGATGAGTCCTCAATCTAACTCTTTAGATATTCATCCAAGAACTAACCTCTATGATTTGAAAATTGAATCAACAGTTGTATCATTATTAAGATGGCCATGGTACATAACCTAATTGTACTAAGGACCTTTTATGCAAATTTACTATTCTTCATTTCAGATTAGGGAATGATATTTGTAATAACATTTATTGCATAATGGGTCGTCGTTGGACTGCATGCCCAACAATTTCCCACTAGCCCAAAGAGCCATTAATGGGCTAATCTATAAACATGCACTCATGTGGCAATCATAGGCTATTTAGAAAAAAAATAGATAGGTAAATTGATAAAACACTTTGTTCCCAAGAGACTATGCCAAGTCCTTTTACGACACTTGCATATCCCCCAGTAACAATGCTCACATCCAATACGAATGTTGCATCTTATGCAACCAATAATCTTGTTAAAGTAGTTCTAGTATCAATGACACTACAAATCATTAATCATTATAACCATTAATTCCATTGTCCTTAAAATAATACCCTTATTCCTGAAGATCTCTATCTCCTTAGGTATCCGTAGTTAAGACCTTTTAGATCTCTATCTATAAAGTCTTAATTTCTTGAAGAGAAGATTTTGACATCACTATCTCTAAAGTCTTGTCATCTTTGAAGATATTGTTATTATTGTAACTAAGTGTTTTATCTCCATAGTAGGATTAACAACAATTTACTACTCTCACTACACGGTAGACATCTGTCTTTTGTACACATCTAGCATACATCCGACTTCTCATATCTGATGCAAAAGGGCAAGCAGTTTTGGCATTCACTTCCTCAACTATTTGAGGTGTTATACCTTCATATAGGTCAATACCATATCTTAAGGGAAGGAATCCTTTCTTGAAATTTTCTAGGAAATGGAAATGTCCAAGGTGTACCACTAATGTGATGGTCCCAATACCCTCTTTTCTTTGCTTCTGAACAACTTCAGAACTAAGATATAAGAGGTGTCCTTGAGATCATATCTCAATGTATGAAATAGCCATACTATAAAACACTTATTATCATCCTTTCATCATTCCAAATGATAAAGATATCATCTACATTTAGCACGATGAACAAACGACACTCCCACTAAGCTTCACATGGTTCTTCAAGATTCTATTTGAAATCATAACCTTTATAATTTCATCTTATCTTATGTTCCAACTACAAGAAGCTTATTTGAGTCCATAGATGGAGTTCCTTAGCTTGTACACCTTGCTTTCATCAACCATGAAGCCCTCTGGCTACTTTATGTGAATATCTTTAGAGAGGTATTCATAGAGGAATGCAATATTGACTTCCATCTTGATGATATAAAAGTCAAGTTGTGTAGCTATAGTTATTAATATTTTCATGGGTTAAGCACGGTCACTGAAGAGCAAGTCTCATCGCAAGCGATGTCTTCTCTTCGATGTGAATCTTGTGGATACGAATCATGCTTTGAAGGTCTCTACCTTCTCATCATGTTCCATCTTTCTCTTGGAGATCCACCTTAACGGATCTTACCCTTATAGGTGGATCCTCGAGGGTCCATATACAACACTTGTATATGAAGTCTACTTAAGACTTTATTGCTAACATCCATCTTTCCATGTCATGATCTTCAGAAGCATCATCATATGGAATCCGATCAATATCAAACTCAATTGACACATGCAATCTATCCTCAAATTCGTCCGAAGAAGTATTAGCGTTTCATCTTTAATTGTCCTTTTAGTTTCCAATTTCAGGAGGCTCATTATCTTCTCAAGATTAAGTGAGTTCCTTCAGTTTATTTTCTTTTTGATTCTTAAGAGAGTCATCATTTAAGAATCACATTCTCAAATATGAAATATTTTAAGAATATCAAGGTCATAAAGTAGGTATCCAAGTAGCACTCTCTTGTGAAAGATTCTAGCTTACTTGCATCCATGACAAAGTTATGGACCAAGCAACCCTAAATCCTCAAGTGTCCAACACATGATCCAATTGCATCTTATTAAGGACAGAATCTTATTAAGGATATATATTGTAGGACGTTCGGGTTCCAAACTTTAGGACGTTTGAGTTTAGATGGAATCTTATTAAGGATATATATTGTAGTCTTTGGTACATATATACCTTGGAAACTAAGAGGTAATTATGCTAAGATTCATCATTGATCAAATCATGTCACACATGATCCAATTGCATCTCTCTACAACTCTATTGAGTTTAGGTACATTGCGAGGAGTAAGATAGGAATGATATTCCTTTCTCCATAAGGTATTTCTTGAATTCATCTAATAAGTACAAGCTACCTTGATTAGATCAAATTCATTTCTTCTTTCAAACTTTGGTTCTAAACCAAAATTGTGAACTCTTTGAACATTTTAAAGGTTTCTATGGTGAAGGGAAGAAGTCTCATATCACAAATAATCATCGAATGGTATCACATATCATCAATGTTTATTATGAAATAGATGATCCACATACATCAATACGCATGAGATCTTGAATACCTTGGCATCTAACACCATTCCTAGATAAGGCTGTATTGGATATTTTCTACTTTGAATACAGTATTCACAAGTATGTAAGATTTGAAATTTTAGACACTCTAAAGTTTTATCTCTTACTTGTCTATTGATCTCATCAACAGACATGTCCAAGGCTTAATGCTAGATCATTGTCGAATGATCTTCATCCTCCTATTGATCTTTTTAAGGTTTCATTTTTAGTATTTAGAAATGTTAGTGAAGCATTCATTAATTTTCTAATTTAATAGAATCCTCTATATATTAGATTACTATATGAAATATATCAATCATAACATTTTTTGATAGATCTATTCCATAATTCATGTTTATTTCCAGTATTTAGAAATAAACAATGAGTGTATTCTAATACCTAGGTCATAGAGACATTCTCTAAGACTAAGAGCTCTCCCACTGAAAATATGAAGTCTATTTATCCAGTAGAGATTGTTGCAACAATTGCATCGACATCCGTGTGGATGACTATTAAACCTTAAGATCAAATTTTCCAGTCTTCTTAAAACATATGCAACCAATTGCAAATGCCATTAGAAGAAAGAGATACAATTATTAGACTTTGATCTTATCTAATGAGCAATTCTATTTTAATGATCAAATGTAGATTAAATATGATGCACTATCCGAGTCCATCTCTAAGGATCCTAGATAGTCACACTATTAGTACATCGATGAATTGAAATATTGGCATTTATCCAACTCTTTGGATGTCATATGGAAGTCATAGAAGTACAGTCAACTCTTTGACTTTCTTTCTCACATGGGTCAGACCATGCTTCCACTATGCTCATTTCATCTAAAGACAACCATTGCTTAAGGTAAAGGGTCTCTTATGTTGAATTCAAAAGATTTCAATATAAGAGTGCTTCAACATTTATACATGTTTCATTAAATTCATACAATATGAGTATTATGAAGCTTCATGAATGACTTGAGTATAGATAGTAATATGATGGCACTCTTCGTATCTGCATCCATCTAGACTCTAACAGACTTTGGTTTAGGTAGGCACTCAAACATTTTTGAGTACATCATCTCTTATAGAGCCACCATTCTGCATGATGCAGTGAACCATGTCACTTATGATTAAATGTCGAGAGCATATATGTATGTCAGGACATCTTCTTAGATTTTATAACGATTATTTGACAATTCTGATCGTAATCAACATGAAACTTCCAAAGCACTCTCGACGCGAAATCAAGACTATAGAGACACGCAAACCCTATGTTGATGTCCTGTTATCAATTTAATTTTCATTCCTCATTATTATTAGGAAACTTGGACATTGCAACCACATACATTATGTGTCCAACAACAAGTATAATATATTGATCATGGATCCAGTCCATGATATTTTACTGGTTATTATTGAGTATAGCATTGATTGGTTTTAATGAAAAAATATATATAAAGATATATATATATATATCTTTCTTTGATTTAGGAATTTTTATATCAAAGTTGTCTGGCCTTGTTAACACTGAAAGTTCATTCCCATAATCACTTTCAATGTAAGAGATATACTTACCATTATAACTCAAGCAAGATTTGTGATCTCCTTCCTTATCTTTGTCACGTCCCAATAATATAAGAACTTTTAACTCGGATAAAAAGAAGCAGTAACACATTCCTCCTTGCAAGTCCAACATGCATTCTCAATTTGGTCTTCAATACCCGAGCCCACCATCCCTAAGGTGATGTTGACCCGTCATTAATTGAACCAACCATCAACAGGATTAGAACTCGTTATGCACAATCCAATATCGTCCCAATAATATGAGGACCCAATATTGGGATCGCTACACATATCGTCTTACTCTTTCGAGAAGCAAAGAGCCCAATCCAGATGATCTTGTATGCAGGAGCTATCAATTCGGAAAGGCATCTCCAACATAAAATCCCTAGTGATTGAACCCTTCGCCTTGACGGGGAGACCATGGATGTAACTTTTTTGATCCTCCATATCATGTTTTAATTGGATTCTTATGATCTAATCACACTAAATCAATGATCTAATTAATATCCCATAAACATTCTATATTGTTACTTAAAATATGGTATTATCTCAAATATGTATTATTAGAATTTTAATAATTAGAAAATACATCATGATTCCTCAAGCATTATCCCTTCCCTACCCATTGTCATGGCCAATATCGATAGGAGTGGGACAAACCGCTCATGGAGCAACCTGCTACCCCAAAGCTCCCTGACTAGACACCATATCCACCTCAAGTCAATATACTACCAATTGATCACTTTGTATTTGTGATGATAACCAGTCTTTAAACCAAAGTTATACCATATAATAATAATCAAAATATTTTTGATTAACATTATAAATAGATTTGCTAAACAAATCCCCATATCTATTCAAGAAACTTTGTTTGTTGGAAAGGTCATGTAAACAATTTTGATCTTGATCATATCTAATCAATTATTGGTTAAAGCATTGCCATTTAAGAAAATAATCATTATCAATTACTTCGTAAAGAATTCATCAATAACTATTCAAGGAAATTAACCATTAATTTCACTAATTGATTAAATGGCATTCACATGGTTCTTGATTAGGAGTGTAATTTCAAGCAGTGACCCTGACTTACTAAAATTAGAAAATCTCAATCAATTTAAATCCAAATCAAGCAAAATAAGTTTCCAAAGATTACAAATTGATTTACGACAAAACCCAAGTGATTTGAATGCATTTCTAAATGCATCAAAACAATAATTACCTCTTTAATTATGTCAAGATTCGCCGTCCCCGAAACAAGGGATACATGTTCATTAAAATGATCATAGCTTGAGAAATCAGATTCCAAAACCCGCAAACTCAAATCCCACAGTTTCCTTATTTAATGGAGAACGTAATACAAGTGATAATTTTTTGTTTAAATAATTTAAACTATATGCAAAAATCACACATAACAGGATTGCGTGAACAAAATGCGATAAGATTCTGAAAACCCAAATGAGCCCAACTCTCCTTATGTTTATGGATTGTATTCGAAACCTTCAACCTGGCTCTGATACCACTTGAAGGATATGATAAGATCCTTAAGCACATGACAGAAGCATGAAGATCGCATCATATTCGATCAGGAGCAACTAGTTATACTAGTTGCTCGAGGCGGCGGAATTTACAATTTTAATTCGATGAAATCACATGATCCAAGAACACTTCTCAGATAAATTCATCTAAACAACAAACAAGTATTAGTCTTACCTCTTAAAGGATGGTTGCGATAGAGTCTCTAAACGAAGAGACCTCCAGACTCAAGTCTGATACGAGAGAGGAGATGCTTGCGAGCGCGCTGGTGAAATACGTGCTTCAGGAAATCCATGTTTATGATCCAGGTGATGAATCTCCTGATCTCATCACATGGGATCTGATGTCTTCTACACGAGCGAGGCGCACCGAAGGAGACGAAGATTCATGAGCAAATAATCTGGCAGTATAACGGCGACGCTGACGCATTGATGACTCTCTCTAGGGCTCCATGGGGGAAGGACATAATGAGAGAGAGAGAGAGAGAGAAAGATGATGTGTAGAGAATGAGAGAGAGAGATATATATCATATGGCGTATCTATTGTTGTTGTTGTTGTAACTTTGAAGAGCAAGGTGTGAATCTTCTTATATAGTATTTTGGGAGTCCATGGATCGCAATCCATAGACAACGCAAAATCAGTAGATGAGATTGGTTTCTGCATCTTTTAATGGCCAAGATTTTGTTGTAAAAATAGAATAATAATTAATTTAATTTAGAATAAATATATATCAATATAATCAATCTCAAATTAAATCCATCAAGAATGGAGATTATGGAATGGAGATTGCCACCTTCCACTAAACAGGAGTGGACGGCCACCCTTTCCTAATGGGAGTTAGTGGCCATGCATCCTCCCAACTAGGAAGGAGGCAATCTCATGTAATCTCATTAGATTACATTATTCCATGGAAATCTCCAAAATTTACAAAACACTTGTTGTAAATTATTCTACAAAAATAATTCATAATTATTTTGTGAATATTACAGTCTTTATATTGGAAAATTATGAATCACATTCACAACCCAAAATAAATTGTGGTTTACATTTTCAATAAATTATCCAATGTGAATCCAATTCACATCAATAATAAATAAACACATACAAATCATAATAGGATCTCTCTAATATATTATATCACATTTATAATATATATGAATAATTAGGATAACGCTATCCACATTATTCACATCCTTGATAATTAAATCATATTTAATCATCTTTGATCTTTATTCTCATGTGCCCAAATAATATAAATCACATTCATAATATTTACATTTTTGATAATTAAATCACATTTAGTTCTCTTAGATAACTCTCTTTATAATATGAATCAAATTTATATTATTCATGATAATTAAATCACATTTAATTATCAATTTTCTCAATGCTCGGATACATATATCAACAATGAACTCTTTCAAGGATAATAATGTGTTTTTTCCGCGGATACTTGGAGATAAGGGTAGGGCGATTGTATTGTTCCACGTATAGTGACTTGGATATTGAGACCACATCTCAAATCCAGATCCTACGAACCTCTCATAGATGCTTGACTAAATCAAGAATGCAAATCTAATTTTCTCATTGCATGTGAATCACATGCAGATCAATGTCCAACATGTGGACCGAGATCAGATTACTTCTCTACTGAGAGGAGTCACAAAAATCCAGCCCCACTTCATCACTCCCTAGGAATGGAAGTGTCATGGTTATACAATTGTTTATGATTACATCACCCTCAGGTATTCCTAATACATGTAAATCCTGCCTACGGGAAGACCAAGAACAAAACCGAAGTTTTAGATCTATTTGGACTGTCTCCTTCAGGGTTTTATAATTAAGTTTCTCATTTGACTATTGGGAGTTTGTATCAATCATATACTTTCCAAAAGCATATATCATACCCAGGTGTTGATCATATACTTTCCAAAACATATATCAAACCTTACAAATTCAGCCAAGCTTCCAAAGCGAGATGATCGTGCAGGGAATTTAATTCTTCCCAATATCTCATGAGTGAGCCCATATCTTCCGATTCAGTAAATGAACTTGTATGATTCCTTCGAGATATCATGTTACTCATATGCCCTTGCATGCACACCAGCGTGCTAGTATAGACCTTGGTTCATCCATCAACCTATTGGTCTACCAAATGTACATACTAAGACATATAGTAAAACATCTGTCTCCGATCAGAGGATTCGTCCCTATATCGTGACAGTATACGATATAGGTCTTTGTTTATCTCGATCTCGTTAATTCAACTCTTTGACCTAACTTATCTAACACCTCCGAATCTCTATTCCTATGCAGAGGACCTACATCAAGAGGTCAGTTAGATGTCAGCCTTTAGAGAAAGGATTGCCATCTCATTCTTAGGCTGGAGATCCTCTCTTAACAATTTTGTGGCGATGCTTGACGAGTCCTCAATCTAACTCTTAGATATTCATCCAAGCACTAGCCTCTATGATTCGACAATTGAATCAACAATTGTATTATCATTAAGATAGCCATGGTATATAATCCTAATTATACTAAGGGACCTATTATGCAAATTTGTTATTCTTCATTTTAGATCAGGGAATGATATTTGCAATAACATTTATTGCATAATGGCTCACCATGCACTCGCATGTCCAATACAACAATTGTGATCAAGCTACAAAGATGGGATATCTAGGACAAGCTAGGTCACAATGCACAACGAAATGCATGAATGATATTTTTGATGATCTTTTTTATGCAATTTAAAAGATGTTATAAAATAAACATGAAAACAAGCACACCAAATGGGCCTAAGTGACAAGATGAATTAATCAAATCAAGCTTATGAAATTCTCAATCAAAAATAAAAATGGTCCCTTAATCCAAATTTTATCACAAAATAAGATCAAAAAAGGGCCTAGATCTAATATGCATCATATTTCACAACATATTCAATAAGAGTTCAATATAGCTCAAAATACGCATAAATTTAGGAATTAAATATTGAATAAAGTTAAACTTCAGTTCCTAGAAATTTAATTAGTGTTCCGTCAAATCAAGGAGCAAAGTGGTGCATTTAATTCAATTATCAAGCTAATTAAGTAGGCAACTTAAGCACAACGAGTAACCTAAGTTCTCTGATTTTTCTTCATGCATAATAGGTCATAGATAGGATCCAATTAGTCCACATTAAACATCAATAAAATAGCATTAAAAAAGACCAATTTTACAAAGTTTGGATTAATGGTGCTCAAGTTATTCAGAATTCAATCGAGGGGCCTAAATGAAAGTAAACATGAACTTTTTACTTCTAAACGGTCCAAACAAGTGATAAAATGCAATTGAAAAAATTCTTAGGAGACTACATGCATTTTTTACAAGATGTAGAAGATCTGAAATGTAATAAAAAACCGAGGCTTATCTTGCAATTTTCACATGACATGAGATGTGCATATGCATAGTTAGAGACCAAATAGTGATTATGGAAATATCTAGGGGTCCGAGTGCAAATATCCCATCTCACATACGTAAAGCACATGAGGCATCACAGCTTCAGTGGCAGGCTCGGAATACACTTGGGGTCTCTACGTTGGCTCGGACTAGGCTCGCTACCCGAAGCTGCGGGTTAAAGTAGGGGTGCACATGGATCAGATTGGTTTGGATTTCAGGTTAATCCGTGTCCAATCGAATCTTAATGGATTTTTGTTTTTTCGAATCCAATCCAATCTATCAGTTATATAAATCCAATCCATCGGACTACGATTGGTTCGGATTTTGTACTTATAATTTCTCACCCAATAGCCTGCTTTACATGTCTATAATTTACAACACACTAGCCCTTGAACATTCGAACAATGACTAAAATATCGATCATATGAATGTAAGTAAAGAAAAGAAAAAAAAAACACATGTCAAGTGAAAGTTGAAAAATTCTATTAATCCATTATAAAAAGTTAAAGGCCACACAATCAAAACAAAATATTATATTGAAATAAAAATTTATTTTTTTCTTTAATAAACAATGCAAATTTCTAACTTATTTCCACCAAATGATTCCAATAAAAATAATGCAAGTTATCAAATAAGGATACAAAGACAAGTTAGATAAACAAAAAATGTGATCTCTATGATCAGATATTGATGAAGTCCATGATTAACTTAGAATGTTAAGTTATGCTAAACCCAACCTCTCACAAGAACATCCTTCGAGGCTCTTAATATATCATTAAAAAATGAGTATCATAGAACATTCATACTCGATTGAGTATGCAAGATAAAACTAACTTAAATATAGCCCACTAATTAGACATGCCTCTCATTTAAAATGGACATGATCTGGAATTTATTTGTAATATTATATCTATATTGAAAATATGCTAATTCTATGAAAAATATGAATCAAAATGTATATCAAATTAAAAATGAAAGGAATTGAAATAATGATTACTTCTTTATAGATGAGTGTGTGTAATCGATCCAATTTCATCACTAAAATAAGGTTGCAAGGTAGAGCAAGTAAAAGGTAAGAAGTAAAGAGATCAAAAATATCTAACAAATGTATTAGGTAGCTATCACAAATATATTGTCTTTTAACGAAGATAAGAAGAGTGAAAACATATAGAGGCCAGATGATATCGTGTGGGATGGGATTTTGTTGTTTCAGATGGGAGGCGACAATGCGAGGATGGGAGTGTGGAAAAATTGTGTCAGGGAGGAATAACATTATGCAAGAGGATGACATCATCGAAATGGTCTGAGAGAGAATCGGGAGAAATTTTAGTAGTTAATAGTGAGATGAGAGAGAGGGGAATGAGAAAGGAATAATAGAACAGGGATTTATAATTTTACAAGCAATACTCATACTTTATTATTTTGGAGATTTAACATTTGCCTTTCAAGAGAGAAGAAAGGGTGATATCAAGAGGACTTGTATCCAATATTAATGGAAACATGACATGAATGACATTGATTATTTCCTTAGAGAGAATTCGAAATAGCTTCACCTATATATTATGTATGTATTTATGTATGTATGTGTCTACATGCACAATATGTGTTAACGGATTAATTGATTGGATCGGATTGGATTTTGGTAAAGATCTGATCCAATCCATATTTTAACGGATTTCAAAAAATCCAATCCAATTCGATCCATTATAATGATAAAACCAATCCAATCCAATAAATAGCATCAGATTGGATCGAATTACATATTTTACCCCGATCTGTGTGCACCCCTAGGTTGAAGCAATGCTTTAGGGACGAGGTTCAGAGGAGATCTAGGCTGATATATATGATCGGGGAGATCAGATCCAACGATAGTTGTAACTTTAGTTCTTCCCTCTCCTCCATGAGGGGTGGCTCATGGGTAGAGATTTGACGAAGGAGATTTCGCTCCTATGAGGAATCTGAAGTCAATGAAGATAAGAGACTATGATCGGTGCCTCCACGAAGGTACCACGACGGTATATGTACTCAAAGGAAGTGTAGATCAGGGTGTCGAAGGAAGGTTCACTCCCAAGAAGCTCGAGGAAAGAGGGTGTCTTGAAATTTCAGCCAATCAATATGGTTTGATTACCAGTAGTATTTAGTGCATAAGTGAAGCCGAGGGGATGA